>APFE031206167.1:293499-306645 GCA_000404065.3 Pinus taeda
TTTTTTACCTAGTTTAACTTATTTCCACTAATAAAATAGTAAATATTGGGAATAATAATAACAATAAGAATAATAATAATTTAACAGGGTCCTTGGGTCAAAATTAGACGTTAATCGGTTTTAACTGTTGGAATCTCTGCTCGAACTATTTAACGCACTAGACTAGATCTGACTCTTCAACTTGTCCTGATGATGAACCACACTAGTTGGTTCGAAACACGTCGGCAAAGGTCTTTCTTTATGTGATTTACGCCGAAATTATTCTTATAAATAACACTTTACCTAAAGAGAAAGCTATGCATAAGAGGTTTCTTAAAGATCCAAGTTCCTTGAAGCTCCCTAAAGTGAGTGTTAATCGATTAAACCATTCCTAAGTGACTATACTGAACTGTATCCTTGGGGATATTGCTAGCTACAAATCATGGTCAACATGTAGAGTTATGTGTGCATATTTGGGTGCTGGCCTAGATGTCAATATGGTCAAAATGTAGAGCTCTCATCTACGCTTGTAATTAGGGGTTTGGGAATAATCAATATGTGGAGCTCTGGGTGGGTGTGAGTATATATAGTTTGATTTAGTTTTGGAGAGGTGTTTATAAGTTGATAGACTGTGGAAAATAAGAAAATTGTGTGTCATTATAGATATGAGTGGAAATGTGTCCAATATGAAAATATCTATATGGTTGCATGTTTGTTTAGAAATGGGTGTGTTTGGTTGATAGCAAAATTTTGTGTGTGTGTAAGTATGGTCCATTTTTAAGTTTTGATCAATATATAGAGCTTTAAGGGTGCATGTTTTTGGTTCATAAATATGCCAATGTGATTTGTATGCTAAGTCATTTTTGTGCATATGTTAATTTTTGTGTAAGTATAATTGTATTCACAATGATTTTGATTTTGGACTGGAAAAGTTTAGGGTTCAAACATAACCCTCTGTTGATTAAACAACCAGCTTCATATCGTGGCTTGGGATTTCTGCACATGCAACTTATGAATTTCAATTTTGTAATTAACATGCTTGTGATTTTGTTTATAGTGGTCCTGGTGATCTAGGGTGCTCTCCAAATTACCTCTCATGGATGGGGTTTGAAAGCTAAAACCTCATTAGCTTTCCTTTGCATTCCCCATAGAAGAAGTAAACCCTAAATATACAAACATAATCTCATTGTGAGAACTTCTATATGGGAGGATGTTGGTTCAATGTGAAGAGATTTTGTATATGTCAATGGAATGAGTTTGAATAATATACAGAACTCTATATGCATATATAGTTGTTGTTAAGATATATGTGTGGGTAAGATCAATATGTAGAGATTGGCGTGTCCCCATGACATGAACATCTTTGCTTTAGGAGTGGGTGAAAATTTTCTACACTTGATTATGTAAACTGTAAGTGAGTTTTAGATGACTTCATGTGTTTGGATTTTATTTCATGAGAGTTTGAAATGATTTTATAGTATTGGAAATCATGATCATCCATTGAAAATTGTGCCCTACTAACATCTACACATGCTTTGATAGAACCAACAAACTAGAAGAAAGGAGACCTTGCATTGACTTCAATACACAAACCAACCCTAAACTAACTGAAAAGGAGGGAAAGCCACTTACCTGCTAGAGTTGGAACAACATGGAATTTTTGTCTATGAGTACCTCTTCACATAACTCTGTATTAACCACAACAAGAGTAGGTTCATCCACTCTTACTTGCTTTGGATCCTCCCCAGCAACCTCTGGTTTTGCATTTGGTTCGTCCAAATGAATGGGATTATGTGGAAGAGATGGAGGGATGGGATTTGCCCTGAACACCTTCTTCTGTTGTGTTGTTGAGCAGCAGTCACTACCACGACAACCATTTTGATGGGGTATTTCCTAGTTTTTCTAAGAGGGACATTGTGCAAAGGGGGTAGAGGGGATTTTTCTTTTTTCAAGTTTTTTGATGGGCCTCTTGTTGAAGATAAATTGTTTTTCCTTTTTAGAAAAGAAACTCTCCTTCTTGAACCCTCTAAAGTCTTTGATGCCTCTTTGCTACCTCTTCCTGCCACTGATCCATCCTCCATGCTTCCAACCATTCTTCTCCTCATCGGCTTCCTACATATAAAATGAAAATTGAATGAACAATGGAATATGAAGGAATCCCATTATTCATTTTACAATTGTTTTCAACGAAATTGTTGTTTTTTATTTTTATTTTGGTATTATGGAGATACCTACTATTGAAAATATATGTTCATTTCATTTGAGCTATTCCTCCACAAAATCAATGATAATCTATTATTCACACCATTCTCAGATCTCACCTTAATGGTCTTTCTTTGCTCAAGAGGATGCTTTAAATAAGAACAAAAAGTTACAATTATGATATATATATATAAAATCTAGTTGAAAAAAATCTATGTTCAAATGATACTTGTAGCCTTATTATAGGTTATATATACACAATTTTACTCTAAATGATAACTACCATCCTAAATCCATTTAAACTTCAAATTTGCCAAGGGGTAACCTTAACTACTCAAAAAAAAAAAAAAAAAAACACATAATTTTTTGTTTTAACATAAGGTTATTTTTATTTTGACGAATTTAAAATGTTTACACTACACTACAATAATCCTTTTATTTTTATTTTTATGTATTTTCACTGAGTGAAAATATTTACAAGACAAAACATTACAACATATCTTGCATACTGAGCTTGATAGCACCTCTCAAAACATTACAACATCTTTGGCATATTGAGCTTGAAAGCAATATTAATATTGTATAAATAAACTTTAATGAAAAGTGAAATTAAAAACGATTTTGAATTTAAAGGTGGTTTTTCTAAGGTTATTAAAAATGAATTAAAATAAGTTAATAAATGAATTATTTTGTTAATGTATTTTTAATAAAATATAGTGAAAAAGTAAAATTAAAATCAAAATAAGTTTATTTGAGAATGTTGTTATTAATTTATGTATTGTTTTTTATAGTATTGAAGTTTAATATTAATTTGGCTTGGACCAGAAGAATACAAAGTTGAGGGAGGGAGAATGGTCAACCCACACACACTTTAAGTAATAAAGAACAACTCTACAACAAACTAAATTGTCTAGTCAATCCATTCATTCCAGACACTATTGATATTTCCACGTCCTCTTGATGGTTTTAGTTAACTTATGGTTTTTATATGACAAAAGGATTTTGATATTATGTAATATGGTGTGAAAATAATAGAAATAAGCTTATTATGAAAAAAAGGTTTAATATTAAGAATGCAATTTTAAATATTAGTATTAAGGTTTAAATTTTAAAAGTAATTTGGATTTACTTTTATGGTTATTGGATGGAGAGTTGTTCTCCTCACCTAAATTTTATTCTTATAAATTATATAATGAGCTTGGCCCATTGGCTACTAGGTTGAAATTTGGACATCCCACATCATAAAGTGTTTGTTAGTCAATATAGGGGCTCCACTCAAGTTTGAAACTCAACATACTAGCCTAGGGTGCTAGTGGGAAATAACCTTAGGCTCAAGATGAATATATGGGGTCATTGAATCCAGTTACCTAAATGTTAATATTGCAGAGACATTTGGAAACCCCCTTAAAAGGGTCTCTAAATTTTAACACTACAGATGGATTCAAAAGTCTCTAAATTTTAACACTGTAGATGGATTCAACCCCCTTAAAGGGGTTTCTAAATCTATATGTAGTGTTAAAATTTAGTGAAATGTAAAACTTCAATATAAAAATTGCAATTTTAATTTTTGGAGTGACACAATGAAACATGACTAGCATAAATGACTAATTGATATACTTGTTGCACTTGTTAGTTGGTCATATTTTTATTCTTGGACTATAGTATTCATTTACGTTAATCATTTTTAATTTTTCCGCTTATTATCTAGTCATATATTTTAGTCCGAGACTAAATTAGTCATTTAAGTTAGTCACTTTTAGTTGGGTCACTTATTATCTAGTTGTATATTTTATCCCTAGACTACATTAGTTTTTTAAGTTAGTCGCTTTTGGTTGGGTCACTTAAAATTGCTCAAATTGAGTAGTAATTCCCTTGAAATAATTTTGGTGAATAACGTTTTTAGTCGTTTAGTCACTAATATCTCATTTTGTACTAGCGTAGGGCATCCTCTTCATCATGTATTTAATGATCGAATGTGCAATATTGTTCCATGGTATATACATCCACATATCATCAATGCACTTTCTTTTAAATGATCAAGATAACACATGCTTCTACTATTTGACTATCTAAAAAATTTCCTACCATTGTCTCATTTTCCTCTCTTCTCTTCATACAAAATGACTCATGGTTGTGTTATATCCATGTTGTAAATATTTTTTTTATTAATGGAATTCATTTTTAAATATTGTTTATGTATTCATGAAATCAAATAAAATAGTATGAGATCAAATATATATTATCAAGTCCAGTGTAAACAATTACTATGTAGGCTTATTGTTTAACATGCACCTTTTCCACTTGTTTGAAATATCTACTCTTCCCTTTTGACCTCATCATATTCATTGTCCCAAACCACTCTACCTAGCGTGTTGTCAATTTTATTGATGAAATAATTATAAGAATAAAATGACTCATATGCTATGCATCCCTCTACGATGGACCCTAAAATATTTTCCCTTTCTAGAAAAAATACCTTCAATTTTTTCATGTATCTCCCTAGGAAGAACATCCAATTACACAATACCACCATGACTGATTCAATTTCATCATCTAAGTGAATTAAAATACAGGCCTACAAATCAATGAAACTCCAAGGAAATTCCTTCTTAAACATACAAACAATATCAACTATCTCTCAATGTCATCATGGAATTCTACCCACGTGAATCTACTTTTATGTAATCCGATTTACAAATGAAAATATTGTGGCACCTGGGGGAAGGCATGGTTCAAACAATTATGCACGAGTGAAGGATAATGACACTACAAAATAAACACATACACAATTAATTAGGATAAAAATATGAGTGCATATCATATAATAACCTCCACTACAAAAAAGAAGCATGTAATTAACACACATACCCTTAGGAGGTTTAGATGATTATGTGATTTTAAGTCTAATAAATGTGCTATTGTGTTGAATTAATGTCATAGATTGAGTTGTATAAAGAAGGTGCCTTCATACCCAAATGTAACATCCTTTGCGAAAGAAAGATATTCTTTCTTCAAAATACATGGGACATCACTTTATTTATATGAACAAAAGGGATTGATGTCTCCTCTAATTCATTTTCCTTGCAAAATTCTATTAAAAAAAATAAGTTCTTTCCTAACACCCAATATTATAACTTTTTTAGGTGACATGTAGGCTCCATAAATAAGATAAACATTTTTATGGAATCTAGTTAGTGGGAACCATTTATATGCTTCCAATATTGAAGCTCATCAACGATAAATTTACTTTTCATACCAATGAGAAACATTTTCTCAACATAGATGTTGAAAAATTAACATATTTTCCCATTTGAATCCAATAATTAAAAATTTTCCTTCTTTGTGTCATGAGTCCAAAAACAATCTATTAGTGTAAGTCTTCAAATTCTATTTATTTTACCATTAAAAGCAACTGCCACTCTTTTATAAGGGTGACATTCTAAGAAGAACAACCTCGAGTAAATGTACACTAGCTTTCATAGGTGGTTGGACCACCTAGAATTTTTAAAAGGTCCACAACATTTACATCTATAATACCATTTTGTTACAAGAACTACAATGTTATTATATACATAACACATTAGAATAAATGAATATAGTTGCATCAAATTAAGTATGCCAAATCATGTTACATATATAAATCAATCAATAAACATTCTTACTATAGCAAACTCCTAGTCATGCATAATCATGTGCAACATAAGCACATATACTATACAATTTGAAAGACCTCCACATTAGGATTAATTTTAATACATCATATACCTATAACCTTTCCTATAATTAGTTCAACTCATTAGTCGATTTTTGGAGGTATACATCCATTCTCTTCACTTTTGTTCTTCTAGGAACTACAAAAGCTAATGTAAGAAGTTCATTCCCCATGGATTGTTATTTATCACTACCACTAGATAACTAAATAGTTGATGTTTTCAAGGGAATTAAATCTAACACCATCCATGGCTATTCTTAATCAAAGGTTTCATACTTCATTGTTGAATTTATCATGCCATGTATCATCTATATGCTTATGAATATTTAATTTTTTTCAATCCACATAAATCCCAGTTCATTTATGTGTAAGGCATGCCACCCCTAAAACAAAACTGATTCTTTGCAATGAAATATGTTATGAGCATTGCACCTTAAAAATGACAAGAAACAAATTATTATAATCCTTTTCAAGGGAGAACCACCTTTTACAATTAATACAATGTACAAGATAAGATTTGATGATATTAAGACTCTCTCCTTAGTTTATATATATATACGAGAAAAAGGGTACAATTGTAATAAAATGGGACCATGCTAAGTTATAGCCTACATAACATATAGCAATAGAATTGTAATCACTCAACATATAGGGATTAACATGCACCTCCCCTTCAAAGAAGTGTTGTCCTGAACACTTGACTATATGTGGTGCTTTTTCATGAACAAATAATATTCTCATGTCGCTTCTTCCATTGGTAGGTTCTTCCATTTGACGAGGTAATCTATAATTTCTTGATTTATCAACTACTTAGTACTTTTTTCCAAGATTGTTTTTGGTTCTAGTATTATTTATATTTCTTCATCAATATCTGGTTGAATAGTTTGGACTAGGATCTTATCATTGTTTACCTTCTTTAAGCCAGAACCATGGAAGATTGGATGTACACGTGAACATGGAGGAAAATATAATTTGTAAGCCATATTTTTAATCCTTTGAAACACCTTATATGATCCATAATACCTTAATGAAAATTTAATTTCCTTATATTTTTTCTTGAGAAGTATCTATTTATATGGTTGTAGTCCCAAAAATACCCATTCCCCCACTTCATTTTCCCTTTCACTGAGATGTTGTTCTAGTTGTTGTTTCATCTTATTTTCTTCCATAACTAAGTTGTCCTTCAATAGTTTGAGAACCACTTGTTGGTGCCTTATGTGGTCTTGTACTACTTGAGTATCTATATTCCCTTTTAAGGGTGATGTAATGGATGGATAATGATATCCATAAAATTCCATAAATGGTGAAAATTTTGATGAAGTATGGAAGGATGTGTTGTATCACCATTTTATCAATGGTAACCATTTGGCCCATTATTTTTTTTTATCATATGCAAAGCAACATACATATCCTTCTACACATTTATTCACAATCTTAGTTTTTCCATCATATTGAGAATGACAATATGAGCTACGGGCCAATTGAGTATCCAAACAAGAAAATAATCCAACCCAAAGTTTTCAACTAGATATTGGATCTAGTCAATTACAATAGTTGTTGGTATTCCATGTATCTTTTGGATTGCTTCAATGAATGCTTGAACCACTTTGTTTTCATTAAAAGGATGAGAAAGAGAGAAAAAATGGGCATGCTTTTTCATTTAATCTACCACTACCATAATGGCACTCTTTCATTCAGATTTGGGTAAACAAGTAATTGTAACAACCCTTGGTTGATTTTCCATGTAAATAAAATAAGACCAAGGTCATGGGACACATATTCCAAGATGAATGTTAGGGAAAAAAATGATGGGTATCACTTGTGATTAACTTATGGCTATAGAAATTGGCAAAGTCATTGACAAGGTAAAGTGGCAATAATAGGCATTTTATTTATGAAATAAAGAAAAATAGGAGAAAAGAAAGGTGAAGACACATTGATTTACATGAGAGGGATATTGAAGGAAAATGAAGAAAATAGAGACCTCAATGATAAAAAGGCTTATGAGGATCAATTCACAACCTTTCGTTAGTTCAACTTTGGAGCTCTCATTTTCATTCCCTTATTCTCTCATACTCTTGCACACTTAGTGATATCTTGGAGTATTCTTGGAGCTTGCTTGGAGCACTCTAGTATTCACTTCGATTTGGAGAAAGAAGGCAAGGGAAAACATGAAAGCGCAAGGGAATAGTTGGATCAATAACTGCAACTCGATTGCTTTGCAGGTAACAAGTTGCATGTGGGATTTCCTTGATGCTTTCTGGATGCATGGTATATGGATGTGATTTTTCAGTTATGTATTGTCATTGGCATGGAGATTTCCTGAATTTAAAATAGTTTTAGCCTTGCCTTTCCATTTCCTGGATAACCATGGTGTTTTGGGTTTTTTCCACTTGACTGTTTTCTAATTGGTGCTCATGTTCCTTATGGTTGTGGGTTGGAACAAATGCTCTAGAAGCCCTAGAAAAACTTGGGTTGAGTTACTAGTCCTAGAGCCTAGGTTGGGATAAATTCTCTAGATCCCTTGGTGGGTTGAGTTACTAGTCCCTGGAGCCAGGTTGGACAAATGCTCCAGAGCTTTGAAAGGTTGTGGGTTGAGTTACTATTTCCTAGAGCCTTGGACAAATTAGGTAGAGACTGATTTGGTTGATGTTAGTGATGTTCGACCGTAGAGGTGGAATCACTATGGTTGAGGTGGTTTTGCCTCTGGAATCCTTGGTTTGGTTTTATATTGGTTTATTCCATGAGATACCACATTCATGCTTAGAATATGGTGTGGGGGTGATTGGCTGGAAGAAAGATTTGGTTCAGCCTAATCTATGGTCGGGTGGTACATGGAAGTCCTTGACTTGGTTGGCATTTTCATTTTTTAATATGATACATTTTCCTATGTGAAATATGAGAATTTGTAGTGATTAAGTAGGTGATATTATGGTTGATATGAAATGGTTGTCTATGCTAGTTATTTTTTGGCTACATGTTAGTTATTTTATGTGTACCATCTATGGCTCTTGTCATGAATTATTAGTTATTGACTAGTTGATGAATATATGGAATAATACATGTTTTTACAGATATGTGGAGAGGGCATATAGCCTTCTTGGTGATTCTCAGATGAATCTCAAACTAATATGATCAGATATGCATTCATGAACTGTAGCTTACATGTTTGCCATGTGTTTGAAGAAATGTATAGCATGTTCTAGGCAAACTAGGTCAAGCTTTTGATTTGAGATTGAATGTTTATATTTGTTGTCATGTTGATTATGATTCTAGAAAGTATCAGGCAATTCTAGGCAATGGTCTAGAGGCTGGCCTGAAAAGGTGGCAAAATACCTAGACCACATGCTCAGAATAGAATATTTTAGGTCATAACCGTTGGCATGTAGGCTTATGAGTGCGGTCATAGCCTCATAAATGCATGTATACCTTGTTGTTGGTGCAATTATGGGCTCAAAGTAGAGAAAAAGGGTTCTAACTTAAGGTTTGGTCACCTGGGGTGGTTGTTCAACATTTGAGTGACTTGTAGTCACTTTAGGATGTTAGTATGTGGTTATTTTGGAGGCCCCACTTCCTTAACTAGAACTAGGAGGTTGGATCAGTTCATAGTGACACTTATCTCATGTTTACCCTGATAGACTTATGAAGTTGGGTAAATGTGGGAAGTTGCGATACATAGTGGTATCTGAGATTTTTGGTTCAAACACTTGGACTAGATGGGCTAGGTGTAATTGTGATGCATGCATGTTAATTTTCGATGCGTTATCTATGCATGCATTGTGATGGTCACCGTTGTGGTCTTATGCCATCATGATGTTGATGTTGATGTTGAGATGATTGATATGTTGATTTCATTATATATACATATGTTGTGCTAATCCAGATTGAATGTGACTATGACATAACCTCCCATGAAATTCATTGAGGTATGTTTGATTGTGTTTGGTGGAATGTTTGTAGGAATAAGATCAGAGATGACAAGCATAATGGTGTATTAGATTTAACTCGACTCTCCTAATAGATTAAATGAGAAGAAAAGAGACGAGTACTCCCTTGACATAAAAAATACATTGATAAGTTTAAAGGAAAAAATCAGAAGTTGAAAAGCAAATAATGACAAGATTATTCAGTCACATGAAAAACTTGCCAGATCATAGGAAAAAAAAGTGGAGGTCAATGTAATGACTCTTCAGAGCTTATTAGATTTGTAGAAACAATGACATCCACAAATCATTTATGGATAGGAGGAAAGGAAAAATGGGACATATGGTAGCAGGTCTCATGGAGGACACAAGTCGGAAAAACATGCCACAGTCAGAGGTGGAAAATGGTTGGACAAACCTAACATGAGAGGTGGTGGTTATGGGTTCTATTCTATTTTTGGGTCAAAGAGACATCATGGTCATTACCGTTATCATCCTTATACGAAGAGTGAGAAGCAATACTTGTTGGATGAGTTCAAGAAAGCCAAACCTCCTACTTTGATGGAGAGCTAAAGAAGTCGGAAGATGTAGAAGCATGGTTGCTTGGAATGAAGTTCTCTGAGTTGCATGATTAATCAGAGAAAATGAAATATAGGATAGCTATCTTTAGTCTCAAAGGGAAAGAAAAAGTTTGGTGGGAAGCTATGAAACATGTTAGAGGCATCAAGATAGAGGAGTTGAGTTGACATGAGTTTAAGAGACTTTTCATAAAGAAGTACTTGTCAGACATATACCATGGCAGTAAGGCTAAAGGATATATATGAGTTGATGATGGGATCTATCAAAAACAGAGAGTATATGACAATTTTTTTGGAGCTATAGTGGTATGTACCATATCTTAAGGATGAGAAGACGAAGTTTAAAATATTCATTAGTGGATTTCCATTAGAATTTAAGGATCATATTGAGTATGATAAGCCTCAAACATTGGAGGAAGTAATCAGGAAGTTGAAGCATTATTATGAGAATTCTAAGCATAAGTTGTAACCTAAGAAAGTTTGGAAAGGTAATGAAAAGACTAAGGGAAAGTGGGATAAGAAGCGAGGAAGACCTCAGGATGCAGGTAACAAGAAGAATGCAATGTCGTACAAGAAATTCAATGTAGTTGACAGAGGACAGGGATTTCAACACGAGGAGAAGAAAAAGGGTGATGGAAGGTGTTAGCACTTGAAATTTCACCTAGGCTGAGATAGACAAATCTCAAGGCTACATCAAACCATTCAGCCTCGTAGCTAGCCCTACGAGGCAGGAGAAGGCTCTCTCCGGTCAAACTCGGTGGATTTTTCAATAGGATGATTTGACCAATTAGAAACACTGATATTAGGCTAGTAAATTGATAAGGAGGGTTGATTTAAAGCTTTTGGGGTTTTTGGTGGCAATTGGAGGGAGTGCAATTCAGGGTGCGAGGATTGAGCTCAGTTTTTGCAGGTGGGTCTTTGCGGCAAGGTAGGAGTTTGTGCTGATGCATTTAGCTGAGATGGATGATCAAGGAGAAAAGAAGAGAGGCTAAAGAGGGCAAACAATGACTTTGAATCCTCTTTAGACAATGGAAAACATAAATATTAAACAAAATTGAAAGCTGAGCATGGCATGCATGAATTCAAACTTTATCACTTCTTTTGTTTAATTAGCAGCAATAGAATAAGAGATGGAACACATAAAGACACTTACAATGACAAGTAGGAAACACACCATCAGTACAATAATCCACAAGAATCCACAATGATGTCTGCAAAACCCTGGCCTTCCTTTTCCTCAAATTGCAGAGATACAAGTAAAATATACAATAGAGCTTCTCCCTCAAGAGTCCAACCATGAAAATGAGTAAGAGAAGGCATAATATAGAAGATCTAACTCCTTTCCCCACCTCTAGGGGTCGAGCTCAGCTTCCTAGGAGCTGTTTCAACTAATTCTAAACTAATCACTAGATAATAGGCAGTCAAAACAACTTGCCTCTAAAACTTAGGAAACCTATCCATGCATTAAATATTTACCATTTACATCAAGAAAACTTCTAGAAGTGTTCAAGGAGAGTAAAAGTATCTAAGTGCCATGAAAATTACACAAAAATCCATCATTTACATGCCTCAAAAGTCAACCAAAGTAAAAACAGTGTTTTGCTGGCCGAACTGGTCAAAACAGTGAAATTCCCCTGAGTGGTCGCGCCCCTCACTTTCACTGGTCGCGCGCATTGACAGCTCTGTTTGAGGGTCTTCCCGGTGTCCAAATCAGGTGCAAGATAGCTCATTGGAAAGGTCTGTGAGTCTACTGTCCAACCCCACTAGAATTTATGAATTTGGAGTTGATTTTACCCCTCAAAAGTCATTTCGCCCAAGGCAGCTTTCTGCAACTCAAAAAAGGGGCAGAAAGTCAAAATTTGCATGTATTTTGAGCTTTTGGGAGCCCAAATCTTCATAAAATTTGGAACCCTTCCATAGGCAAGTGTATCTTTGCATGAAAATTCCAAAAATGTAGAGTTTTCCCCATTCTGAGCTGTCCTCATGACTGGTCGCGCACGGGGTGAGACCACTCAAATGGCCAAAACCTGTAAAATTCTCAAAAATGCCAAAAATGCCTCAAAACTCTCAAAATTTCTTGGTTTTTCTGCTAGGAGGAGGCTAATGAGTATCATGGTGAGTGAGAGAGGCCTCAGCCAAGATACGGAGCGGGTTGGTCTTCTTCCTCCCTTTGAGAGCCTCGGTCAACCTCCTTTGAAGAATCTTTATCCTTGCCTTACCAACATGCATCCTTGCCCAATAATGACTCTTCATGTTATTTAGCAGCTTCTTTTCTTGGTTGGCCTTTTCCAAAAACCTCTCTAAGTGTGTATTCACCCGGATAAGCATGGATTCCCTCTCCTTGGGCAGCAAGTCACCGGGCCTCCTATGGTTGATGACTCGATCACTTCAAATCCTCCACAGCTCATCCAACTCTTTCTCATCCTCAAGTTGCTTGTTGCGCTGCTCAAGATAGTTTATTGTCCATTGGGCCATGTTGAGCTTCTACTGTAACAAGCGGTTTTCCGCCTCTCTCTGTCGGATGATCTCATGCAAATCTGAAGTGGGGGAGCGAGCATCAAGATCAATGATGTCAACCTGTGTGTCATCGGCTCTCTCCTTCTCTACCATGGGCTGTTTTCCCTCCCGTACTGCCTCTGTTGATGAAGAATGCGAGGCCCCTTCCACCTGATGTGGAGATAACACTCGCTGACCTGATGATGATGACGAGACCCCTTCCACCTGCTGTGGAGAAAGTACTCGTCGAGCTGCT
>APFE031206167.1:306786-334601 GCA_000404065.3 Pinus taeda
AATCACAGGCCAAACCTAGAAAATTGCCAGGTTGTAGCTAGAAACTAGGGTTTGTGCAAAAATGAGGAATTTGGCGGATCTAAGGAATGGGAAGTGTTTGATAAGGTACATGAAGGTAGGGGAAGGTGTATGAACATCAGGAAACAAGTTTTGCCGATGATTTGACCATCCGAGAGAAAATGGCTTCAAAACCCTAGGAGAGGGAAATGACCTTGCCTGGGTGCAACTGAAGCATGAACAAGACGTAAAATGACTCATTAGACACTGACATGATAATGAAAACCCTATGAATGATGATAGAATCAGCTAAATGATGACATAGACCGCCATTTGGACAACTTTAGAAGGAGTGAAAGCAAACCCTAGACCTAATGCCTAGTGACCAAATTTTGCTTGAAAACTCTTTGAAATGACAAAATTTGACCTTGACACTTCAAAATAACTTTGTAGGAGCATGTTTGATCACTGGAGGAAGGCTGGAAAGACTGACACTAACAGAAGGAAGCTTTTGTAGTGTTGGAATTATGGCAAGGATCATTGCAGGAGAGATTGTCCACAACATTATGGTGGCAGAACTCCGATTTACAGTGCTCAAGAGGCACGGATAGTTGGGGATGTTTCACAAAGTATTCCTTAGATTTATGCAACATTGGATAATAGACAGACTGATCATCAGACATCTATTATCAAGATGGAAGGTAAGATTTTTGATCAAGTTGTTTCTATTTTGATTGACCCTGGATCTAATTAAAGTTATATCAGTCCTGACATGGTGTATAAGTGTTGCTTGAATAAATAAATGCATGAAAAATTTTGGTTGGTGCAGTTGGCTACTGGTACCAAGAAAAGAGTTCATCATT
This sequence comes from Pinus taeda, assembly GCA_000404065.3. Taxonomy (NCBI): domain Eukaryota; kingdom Viridiplantae; phylum Streptophyta; class Pinopsida; order Pinales; family Pinaceae; genus Pinus; species Pinus taeda. The sequence goes on from APFE031206167.1 coordinate 307,647, forward strand.
CGGTGAGAGCTTGTGAATTTGAGCTGAATGGTATTCCTACATCAGCACACCTAACTGTTCTTCCTTTGGGTTTGTACAATATGATTTTGGGTATGGACTAAGTTAGATTGTTACAAGAAGGCTATTGAGTGCTTGGATGATGATGGACAGAGGAGAATTTTGTAGGATAAGAAGAAGGATACATATGTGAGAATGGTTACAACTATGAAGGAAAAGTGAAGTAGTAGGAAAGGATGTGTATTGTTTGCAGTTCATATTTATAGTGACAAAGGGAAGGATGTTGAAGATGTTGAAGTCTTGAAGAGGTATCCGGTTTTGCAGTAGTTTCAGGATGTGTTTCTAACAAAGATTTCAGAGTTACTTCCTCATTAAAAAGTGGAATTTTCTATTAAGTTGATGTTAGGAGCATCACCAACATATAAGTCACCTTAGAGGATGAGCAGTCAAGAGTTGGTGGAATTGAAGTTGCAGCTTAAGGAAATGATCGATAAGGGACATATAAGGCCAAGTGTTAGGTCCCTATTATTGTTATTATATCCCCTTATTATTATTGTTGTGCCCCTATTGTCCCCATATTGTTATTATTGTGCCCCATAGAAGCCCAATATTTCTATTTTTGTGCCCTTACATTATTATTGTTATGTCGGCTCTGATTATATTGTGATCCCTTAGACTCCTATATATAGAAAGGAGGTTTTTTCATTTGTATCACCCAAGAATTGTTAATTTATGTAATGTAAAGGAGGTCCCACCTTGAAGTGGCTAATTTTGAAGTCCTTGATCTATCTCTTATTCTATTTTGTGAGCTGGTTGCATAACATTTGGTATTAAAGCTTTGGATTCTAGGGTTTCTCTGCTTCAAACAAACCATCGTGGAATTTTCGCTATAACTTTGATTCTACGAAGCTTCAGAATCTAAAATTAAAACCCATTTGAGCCAAAATCTTGGTGAACCTTGTGTATGTATTGTAGATCTTGTCTCATTATATTTTTGGAGATATGATTCGAGGAATTTAGGGTTTTTGCAGGCTCCATAATTTGATCTCAAACAAGTGACCTTGGGAAAATCGTAATAACTTTCTCTTTGAGCATTCAGATTCATTAAGGGCACTTAAGAAATGGTGACCTTACGTAATGTGAAGACACTCCAAAGTAAAAACGGATCATGATAGTCTTAAATACTTTTTAGAAAAATATTTTCTTCAGAAGAGAAGCAAAAATGGGTCACAAAGATGTTGGGTTATGACTTTGAAATCATCTACAGAAAGGGGAAGAAAAATGTTGTTGCATATGCACTCTCAAGAAAGGAAGAGGATGTCAAAGCATTTTTTTGTGCCATTTCTATCATCCAACTAGATTGGATAAACGAAGCAAGGGATGAATGGAAGAATGACAAAGATTGTGGGGCCTCATTCAAACATTGCAACAAGATCCCAACACATTTGATACATTTAGATGGAAAAATGATTATGTACACATATCACTTATACCTCTATAAGAATTCCCAACTCAAACAAAAGATTCTTTTGGAATTGCACACCTCTCTCTTAGGAGGGAACTTAGGATTTTTTTAAAAACTTACCACGGGGTTAAGAAGGAAGTTTTTTGGGATGGCCTTAAATTTGATATTCAAAAGTTTGTGGTAGAATGTTTGGTTTGCCAACAAGATAAAGTTGAGAGAATTAAGACCTTGGGTCTGTTACAACCTTTATCCATTCCAAGTCAACGTTGGGAGGATTTCTCAATGGATTTTATCACATGTTTACCCAAGTCCAAAGGAAAGAGTGTCACCATGGTGGTAGTTGATAGACTTACCAAGTATGCACACTTTTGTGAATCATCTCATCCATTCAAATCTAGTATAGTTGTTACTACATTTATGGAAACAATTTAGAATCTACATGGAAACCCAAAGATTATTGTAAGAGACAGAGATCCCATTTTCATTGGAAATTTTTGGACAAAATTATTTTCTTGTCTAGGTACTCAGTTAGCTCATAGCTCATCTTATCATCCTCAATTTGATGGAAAAACTGAGATAGTGAACAAATGTTTGGAAGGATATCTTTCTTCGTTGCTTTGTATTTCATAAACAAACATAATGGGTCAAATGGTTGCCTATGGCTGAATGGTGGTATAACACTTCCTTCCATGCTGCAGAAAAAATGACTCCATTTATGGAACTTTATGGATATCATCCACCATACATCACATCATATTTAAGAGAAAATTATAAGGTTCAAGTAGTGGAGGATCACATCAAGCATCAACAACAAGTTCTCAAACTCTTAAAGGATAACCTCACTTTGGCACAAAATAAAAATGAAACAATAGTAAGATCAACATTGCAACGAAATAAGTTTTGATGTAGGTGATTGGGCATTTCTACGACTACAACCATACAAAAAAATGTCCCTCAAGCAAGCTAAGAAGGATAATAAATTATCACCAAAGTATTATGGTCCAAACAAGGTGTTGCAAAAGATTGGTACTATGGCATACAAATTGGAGCTTCTTGCATCTTCCCGAGTACACCCAGTTTTGCATGTTTCATGCTTTAAATAAGGTTATAGGTGACAAGCTACAAATTCAAAGAATATTGCCAGAACTTGACGAGGAAGGAAAAATCATATTGGAACCTGAAGCGATCATAGAAATAAGAACTTGACAGCTATAAAATCGATCAATTTCAGAGTATCTCATCAAGTGGAAGAACTTACCCACTGAAGATTCCACATGGGAGGATGATAATTTATACAAAACCATCTAGAACTACTCAAGCATTGAGGACAACACTTTTTTGAAGGAGAGGGGAATGTTAGGTCCCTATAACACTAGTATATTCCCCCATTATTATTATCATTGTATCTCCTTATTGTTATTATTCTGTCCCTGTTGTCCCCATATTATTATTATTGTACCCCATAGAAGCCCACTATTGCTATTGTTATGCCATTATATTATTATTATTATGTCGGCCTTGATTATATTTTGACCCCTTAGATTCCTATATATAGAAAGGAGGTTTTTTCATTTGTATCATCCAAGAATTTTTCATTTGTGTAATGCAAAGGAGGTTGCCCCCTCGAAGAGGCTAATCTTGAAGTCGTTGATCTATCCCTTATTCTATTTTGTGAGATGGTTGCTTAACACCAAGTGTGTCACCTTGGGGTGCACCAATATTGCTTGTGAAGTAAGATTGTACTCTTAGGTTTTGTGTTAACTACAAGAATTTGAAAAAGGTGACGATCAAGAACAAGTACCCTTTGTTGCATATTGATGATTTGTTTGATTAGTTGAAGAGAGAAGGAGTGTTCTCGAAGATCAACTTGAGATCAATATATCATCAGGTACACATCAAAGAAGAGGACATCTACAAAATGAAACTTTGTACTAGGTATGGGCATTATGATTTTGTGGCAGTTCCTTTTGGTCTTACTAATGCTCCAACTATTTTCACGTGTTTGATGAATAATGTGTCGTGTCCTTATTTGGACAAGTTTGTGGCAGTATTCATTGATGACATATTGATATATTCTAATTAGAATGAGGAAGAACATGTAGAACACCTGGAAGTGGTGTTAAAATTGTTGCGAGAGCATCAATTGTATGCTAAAATTAGTAAGCGTAGTCTCTTTTAGATAGAAGTTCATTACTTGGGAAATATTATTTCCAAGAAAGGTACAACAATGGACTTGGAAAATATCAGAGGTATCATGGAGTGGAAATCTCCTAGGAATGTGGATGAGGTGATATAATTTATGGGACTATCAGGTTATTATAGGAAGTTCATTAGGAGCTTCTCATGGATTTCCTATCCCATTACATCTTTGTAGAAAAAAGGGAAGAATTTTTAATTGACTGAGAAGTGTGTAGCTAGATTTGAGTAGTTGAAGAATTTTCTTATAAATGTTCTTGTCTTGAATATTGTAGATTTTGACAAAGGGTTTGTGGTATGTACATATGTTTTCAAGAGAGGACTTGGTGGAAGCCTGATGCAGGAAGGACATGTAGTATTCTATGAGTCAAGGAAGTTGAATGAGCACGAGAAAAACTATGTGACACATGATCTTGAGTTGAAAACTATCATTCATGCATTGGAGATGTGAAGACACTATCTTCTTGGTAGGAGGTTTATTCTGATGAGTGATAACAATGGGCTAAGGTACTTGTTTGATCAACCCAATCTGAATTCTAGGAAAGCTAGATGGTTGAATACTCTAAGTGAGTTTTATTTCGATATAAGATACATCAAGGGAAAGGAGAATAGGGTTGCATATGATCTTAGTAGAAGAGTGCAGGTGAATGACATTGCAACAATGAGTTCTTATGGGAAATAATTGTAAGAATTAATCTTGTAGGCGGGAGAACATGATGACAGGTATCAACAATTGAGGAACAAGTTATAATAGTAGGGTTAAGGTGATAGGGATTAGAAGTATCACCTCATGGTAGATGGTTCAGTCAGATTCAGGCAAAACATTTATGTGCCAGATGATATTGAGGTGACGAAGCTTATCTTGAGGGAGTTTCATGTCAAGTCGTATTCAGGTCACCTGGGACATTAGAAGACATTGGTAACAATTAATAAATACTATAATTGGATCAAATTGAAGAAATAGTTGGTTGTGTTTGTTGCAAGATGTTTGGACTATCACCAGGTAAAAGTAGGGTGTAAGCATCCAGGTGGTCTATTACAACCGCTTTCGATTCTAGAGTGGAAATGGGAGGTCATTTCCATGGACTTCATTAAATGTTTTCCAAATACATCCAGATATAATGATTCCATCATGGTTGTGATTGATAGGTTAAGTAGGGTAGATCAATTCATTGTAGTCAAGTCTATGAATTCAGCTAGTGAGGTAGCTCATATTTTCATCAGGAAGATAGTGAGATTGCATGGTGTTCCTAATAAGATTGTATTTGACAAATATGCTACTTTCACTTCGTGGTTTTGGAAGGAGTTATTTGTAGGTTTGGGGATAGTGTTGTCTTTCAATACAATTTATCATCCACAGAAAAATGAATAGACAAAGAGGGTTAATAGGATTCTTGAGGACATGTTGAGGATGTATGTCATGCATCAACAAAGGAAGTGGGAAGATTATATTCCACTGGTAGAGTTTTCATGTAATAATGGGTATCGGGTGTCCTTGAAAATGAGTTTATTTGAGGCACTTTATGGGCAGAGTTGTAATACTCTTATCAGCTAGAGTGATCCTGTGAACATGATGTTGATTGGACCGGATATGTTGGCAGAGATGGAACATGAAATGCAGGTTATAAAGAGGAATTTGAAGGCAACATGGGGTAGGTAGAAGAGTTATGCATATCATCATACAATATTTAATGAGTTTTAGGTTAGGGAGCATGTGTACTTGCACATCAAGCCCAAGAAGAGCTCCTTGAGGATTGGGTCATGTGCCAAGCTGACACCTCAATATTGTGGGCCTTTTGAGATCCTTGAGAGGATTGGACTAGTGGCCTACAGACTGGTACTGCCTTTGACAGTGAAATTCCATGACGTTTTCCATGTTTCATTGCTAAGAAGTATGTCTAGGATGCTCATCATGGGATTGACTGGTCTATATTGAAGGTGGAACCAAAGGAAGAATTCCAACCAGAACCACATTGCATATTGCAGTGGAAACAACTTATGCTCCAGAACAGAGTAAATGAGTAGGTTAAAGCGTAGTGGAAGCACTTTGGACTCGATGAAGCTATATTGGAGATGGCTGATCAGATGGAGGCTTTATACCATTCATTATTTTCTAGTTCAATCAAATCATTTTTTGGTATATGTATATGTATATATGGGTGTTTTTGTAGATACCACAATGATTTCTGTTATAAATATCCAATAAGAGGTATGATTTTAAAGTTTGTCATGTTGTTCATGGTTTGTAATAGTTATTCATTGTAAATACTGCATCAAGCTATGTTATAAATACCCATGGGAAGTATGTTTTGTTTTCAGTGGCTTGCTGGTCATAGGTGTCATAAAACATTGGGGATGATGTTCCCCCAAGAGGGAGGGGTTTGTAACAGCCCTTTAGTTGATTTTCCATGTAAATAAAATAAGACCAAGGTCATGGGACACATATTCCAAGCTGAATGTTGGGAAAAACAAAGTGATGGGTATCACTTGTCATTAATTTATGGCTAAGAAAATTGGCAAAGGAAAAGTGGAAAAAATTGGCATTTCATTTATGAAATAAAGGAGAATAGGAGAAAAGGAAGGTGAAAAGATACAAATTTGCATGAGAGGTAAACTGAAGGAAAAATGAAGGAAAATGAAGAAAATTGATGCCTCAATGAAAAAAAGGCTTCTAAGGATCAATTCACAACCTTTTGTCAGTTCAACTTTGGAGCTCTCATTTTCATTCTCTCATGCTCTTGCACAAATAGAGAAATCTTGGAGTATTCTTGGAGCATGCTTGGATAACTCTAGTATTCACTTGGATTTCGAGAGAGAAGGAAAAGGAAAGCAAGAAAGCGCAAGGGAATAGTTGGATCAACAACTACAACTGGATTTCTTTGTAGTTAATAGGTTGCATGTGTGATTTCCTTTCTAATTTTTGGATGCATGGTATATGCATGTGATTTTCCAGTTATGTGTTTTCATTGGCATGGAGAGTTTCATGGATTGACAATGGTTTTAGCCTTATATTTCCATTTCTTGAATAACCATGGTGTCATGGGGTTTTTCCACTTGAATTTTTTATGATTGGTGATCATGTTCCTTATGGTTGTGGGTTGGAACAAACACCATGGAAGCCTTGGAGCAACTTTAGTTGAGTTACTAGTCTTGGAGCCTAGGTTGGGATAAATGCTTTGGAGTTGTTGGTGGGTTGACCTAGACCCAAGATCCGAGTTGGATAAATGATATGGAGCCATGTAAGGTTGTGGGTTGAGTTATTAGTTCTTGGAGCTTTGGATGACTTGGGTAGAGACCGTTTTGTTTGATGTTAGTGATGTTTGACCATAGAGGTGGAACCATTGTGCTTGAGGGTTGAGGTGGTTTGGCCTCTGGAAGCCCTGGTTTAGTTTTGTCTTGGTTTATTCAAGAGATCCCACATTCATGCTTGGAATATGGCACGAGGGTGATTGGATGAAAGATATATTTAGTTCATCCTAATCTATGATCGGGTGGTACATGGAAGTCCTTGACTTGGTTGGCATTTTCATATGTTAATGTGAGACATTTTCCTATTGTGATCTATGAGTATTTGTAGTGATTATGTTAGTGATATTATGGCTGAGATACCATGGTTTATTTACTGGTTATATGTTATTTATATGATGTGTACTATCTATGGCTCTTGTCATGAATTGTTTAGCTATTGGCTAGTTGTTGAATGTATGGACTAATAAGTGTTGTTGCAACTATGTGCAGATGGAATAGAGCCTTTTTAGTGATTCTTAGATGAATCTTAAACTAATATGATTAGATATGCATTAATGACCTGTAGCTACACGTTTTCCATGTATCTGACGAAATATCTAGTGTGTTTTAGGCAGTCTAGGTCAAGTTTCTGATTTGAGATTGAAAGTTTAGATTTGTTGTCATGTTAATTATTATTATAGAAACGCTCAAGCAATTATGGGAAGTGGTTCGGAGGCTGGCTTGAAACAATGTCACAAATCACAGGACCACATGCTCAAAACTGAAGATTTTAGGTCATAACCACAGGCAGCTAGGCTTATGATTGTGATTATAACCTCATAACCACAAGCATGGCTTGTTGTGGGTGTAGTTGTGGGCCCAGGGAAGAGAAAAATGGTTACATCTTAGAATTTGGACACCTGGGGTGGTTGTTCAACCTCTGAGTGATTTGTAGTCCTTGTAGGATGTCAATATGTGGTCAATTTGGAGGCCCCACTACCTTAAATTGAAATAGTAGGCCAGGTCAGGTCATAGTGATACTCATCTCATGGTTACCCCTTGACATGCTTGTGAAATTGGGTAAATGTGGGAGGGGGCATTATAGTTATAAAATCCATTGGAACTCATTCCCAACAATACCTTGGCATGGATAATGGTTGAAGGAGCCCTAGGGTCTTGATTTTATCTCCCTTATTTTTTGGGCATACTACACATTTTGCCATAAAATTTTGCACATTTTCTTTAAGACTATTGAGCCTCCACAATTTCCTTCTTTTTGACAGTTTTATCTTTCATTTTCACCTATTTTGTCACTTATTCCCATCTCATTACTCCTCTTCAATGAGTTAAGAGTCATATGGGCCATGCAAATACATTAGTAAGGTAAATTCCCATTATCATCTCAATATATACATTTTTCTGTATAAAATTTCTTCGATTAGACATAAGCTACCAAACTGTGAAAATTTCTCAACTCCTCTAACATTCTGCACCTAATTCAACGATTCTATAAGTTCCTATGTGTTGTAATTCAATAGGAGGATATCCACAACTGCCAAATGTTTTCAAGATAGTGATCCACCTATCAGCCACAGGTGTAAGTTCATAGGATCAACACATCATTCAAGTTAAACTCTTGGTCAAATTAGTTGTAATGCACTTATAGAAAAAACGATATCAAGTGAGCATGGTCTATTTCAAGTGAGTGAGATTCAAGGATCTATATTTGATGAGCTGATGAAGACTCAATGGATCAAGACTAATGATATGTCCTTTCACTATTCACTTCTCTGATAGTGAATTGTGAAAGGAAATGTTACGTTACATTTAAAATACTATTATGTCACTTTATCTCTATTTTCTAGCCATAAGACTCTCAATTTAGTTATGATTTAAAATATATTAAATGATTCATGTGGAAGTGAATAGATAACTTTGGTAGTTGATTTTAGTTTACAAGACTATTGTATTAAAACTATGTTTTACTCACTCCAGTAATAGAAATTTGGCTATGGCACATTCATAATTCCTTGCGGTCTATTTAAGTTCATGTTCTGATGTTTGTAGTTACTCTTGCATCTCAAGAGGCCCCCTTGCAAAAGTATGAGATAATGTAATCTCACTTTCATTTAAAATTTGTTTATGCTATGTTTTCATTTACAACTTTAGATTAATCTTTTCAATTACCTGGTATAAATTTCATTCGTAGCTTTAATTTTGTCCTTTGCTTACTTGTTTTGTTTCCTTTGCACAAGTCAAGAACTTGAGTAAATTGGAAAAAATAATAGAAAACATTTCAATTATTTCTTGGTTTGTTAGTCTCAAATTTATATATATTCTTTAGTCATGAATGATTCTAAATTGAAACACACACGAGTAAACTCAAATTTCTTTGATAAAGACAATTTCATTGTAGTCATTTACTTATCATTCTAGAATGTAATGACTTTGTTTTCCTAATATAAAAGTTTATTGCTTTACTAGAGTTAGAATTTATTGCTCTCTTAGAACTAGAATTTACTGCTTTCCTGTAATTAAGACTTATCGTTTTCTAGAGTTAAAATTCATTGCTTTCTAGACTAGATTTATCAGTTCCCCGGGAATAGAATCTGTGATTTCCATAGCGTGATTCATTAGATTAATAACCTAACATAGAATCACATTATTTTTCCTACAATAGAATTGTCATTTCAATTTAATAGATTAAAGATTTCAGTTCTTTCTTGTTTATAATTTATTACCTTCTTTAGATAATTCTCTTTGAGAAAGAAAGTGTGTCTGTTGATCTGGATCTACTCATGAATAGGGATTCATTTTAAGACTTGTAATTTCATTTCAGTAGATTAGATTGTTCTTTATTGAGAGTTAGTTGCCTAAAATATACAGTGCAAGTGTGCTACATAAGAATACGAGTCCTGGTTTGATAATTTAATGCAAGTAATTTAACTATTAATTAAATTACCCAACATTTTTGGTGTTGTTTCTAGGGAAGCATACATAGGAAATAAATTTTTGATGTCTTTTTATTTATACAACTCTATTTTGGATTAGTGGTAAGACAAGAAGTAAGAGCCAACACATCACGATTGTGTGGTTCTTCCTAACCATATTTGTTGCAATTGCATCTCATAATAGTTGCATTCATTCTTAAATTCATAGTTAAAAACTCATCTTAAATAATTTAGGATGCATGTATAGAGAACGAGATTCTAGGGGTATATTTGTTAGAGGACATAGTTCAATTCCATCATCACCAACCACCACGGAGTGCCACACCATATTCCATAACTCACATTCCATCTTTTACAAGTAGACTAAGACTTTCTAAAGTACAAAGATCAGAAATTCTACCTAGAGACTCACCAACCTCATCTATAGAAGCAATGGTAGAAGAACCTGCATCTACAACCGAAGGAGTTATCTTCCTTTCTTCAATAGGTAAAAAAATCATTGGACAAGAGTTAGAAGTACCTAATGAACAAGGGGAAGAAGGGGAGAAAGCTTTTCATGAACAACCATTAATAGAATAACCACAAGAAGAGGGACACGAGGGAGATAATCCTATTGAGGAACCTTACATAAGCTTTGAAGAATATACAATGGCAGAAGGAGAAGGAGAGGTACATAATGATATTTATAAATATTTCTTGGTGAGAAATCATTTTATTGAATGTTCAGATGAGGAAAAAGTCAAGAAAATTAATAGAAGTCGAAGAAGGGTTTCCTCAAAACCTAACCCTCAACAAGAAGTTAAAGGAAATGTGAATTTGGCCACTTAAAATAAGCAAAGACAAAGGTTCATAACTTGAAGACATGGAGGAAGATATAACACTCAAAGGACTAGAAAAACAAGCAAATCCCTCGAGGGGTAGACCAAGGAGAAAACAGGGAAATCAAGCAGAGAAGAAGGATGAACCAAAGGATAATAGAGGAAAGAAATCCAATGAAATTAAACAAGCAGAGCCACCAAATAATAATATGATAAAACCTAAAAGGCATAGTATTAAAAGGAAAAGAGAGAAAGAAACAATGGAGTCTAAGCAGTAAGGAAGGAAGAAAAAAATGTTAACAAGAAGCATGAAAAGAAAAATCAATCCAAGTGCACCTAAAACTATAGAGATTTATGAGACATAGATAGAAGTACCACCTGAATCTTCTACAAGAAAAACTCCAAAAGGTAGATGTTTTCCAACAACAAGCATATAATTAATCTGAATCATTAGAGAAAGAAGCACAACAAGAAATGGTAAAATCTCCTCTTGATCCAGAATTGCATAATGGCATTACATTTTTTGATCAACTTGAATTTGAAACAAACATTCCTTTTCTTAAGGAACAATAAGTTATTAAAACACTGAAGCAAGAGATACTGAACTAGAATTATCGAATAACCATATAAAAGATGAAAATAAATTTATCAAAGCACATAATGAGACGATGCTTTGACACATGCATTACTTGAATAAGAAGAATAAAAAACTCAAGAAGAACAACAAGATACTCTAGCAAAAGATCAAGGGATTATGAGCTAAGCTGCTAATGAAGAAACCAAAATGGTTAGTGAATGTAAAGAGAAAAGGAATATAGTCAAATTTGGATGTTTTGGTTCAAGCTTAAAAAGCATTTCTCTAAATAATATCACTACAATTTCGGATTTTTGTCAACCACAGGTGCATGAGGACATGAAAAACCCTTAGTGCGGGGGAATATTGAGCCTCCAAAATTGCCTTCTTATCTTTCATTTTAACCTATTTTTTTCACTTATTACCATCTCGTTAAACATCTTCGATGAGTTAAGAGTCACCTGGCCCATGCAAATACATTAATAAGGTAAATGTCATTATCATCTAAAATCTATATGTTTTTCTTTATAAAATATCTTTGATTAGACATAAGCTGCCGAATTGTGCAAATTTTGCAGCTGATTCGAAGGTTCTATAGGTTCCTATTTGTTATTAGTTAGAGAGAAAATACACAGTTGTAAATGTTGTTGATATGATGATCCACTAATAAACCATATGTTGTTAGTTCATAGGTTCAACACTTTGTTCAAGTGAAACTCCTGGTCAAACAAGTTATGACGCACTTGTAGAAAGTAGAGTATCAAGTGAGTGTGGTCTATTTCAAGAAAAAGAGATTCAAGGATCTAGATTTGATGATACAATGAAGAATCAATGGATTAAGGCTAATGATATTTCCTTTCATGATTCACTTCCCTGATAGTGAATCATGAAAAGGAAATGTTCTGTTAGATTTAAAATACTGATGTGTCACTTTAGCTCTATTTTCTAGCCATAAGACTCTCAATTTAGTTATGATTTAAACTCTATAAAATGCTTCACTTGGAAGCAAATAGATATATTTGGAAGTTGATTTCTATTTTCAAGGCTATTGTATTGAAACTTTGTTTTACACCCTCTAGGAATAGAAATTTGGCTCTGGTGCATTCATATTTTCTTGTGGTTGATTAAGTTTGTGTTATGAAGTTTGTAGTTACGCATGCATCTTAGGAGGCCCCCGCACAAGTACGGTTTAGTGTAATATTGCATTCATTTAGAATTTGGTTATGCTCTATTTTCATTTACAATTTCAAATTCATAATTTCCTTTATATAGTATATCTTTCATTTGTCGCTTTAATTTTGTCCCTTGCTTACTTATTTTGTTTCCTTTGCACAGGTCAAGAGCTTGAGTAAATTGAAAAAAACAATAAAAAACATTTCAATTATTTCTTGGTTGCTTAGTCTCAGATTTATAAATATTCATTAGTCATGAATGGTTTTAAATTTAAACACACATATCAGTAAAATCAAATTGCATTGATAAACACAATTTCATTTCACTCATTTACTTATCTCTCTAGAATAGAATGCCTTTGTTTTCATAGTATAAAAGTTTATTTCTTTCCTCAAATTAGAATTCATTGCTTTCTTAGAACTAGAATTTATTGCTTTCCTATATTTATTTCTTTCTAGAGTTAAAATTCATTGCTTTCTAGACTAGATCTATCAATGCCCCTGGAATAGACTTTATGCTTTCCATAGCATAATTCATTAGATTAATAACTTATCATAGAATCACATTATTTTTCATAGAATACAATTGTCATTTCATTTCAATAGATTAAATATTTCATTTCTTTCTTGTTCATAATTTATTACTTTATTTAGATATCGCTCTTTGAGAAAGAAAGTGTGTGTGCTCATTTAGATCTCCTCATGAATATGATTTCATTTTAAGACTTGTAATTTCATTTCAATAGATTAGATTGTTCTTCATTGAGAGTTAGTTGCATAGCATATACAATGCAAGTGTGTTTCATTAGAACACCAGCGCTAGATAATTTAATGCAAGTATTTTAACCATCAATTAAATTACCCAACAAATACCTTCCTCCAAAAAAATATTTCTTGATCCTATGGTATGTCTTCAAGAACCCTAAATGTCATCCTATAGGAGAAGTGTGTAATTCTGAAAGGACCTTCTATTTGAGTTGAGAATTCTTACATACTTATAAGTGATTTTGGTACCACAATGAATCACTTTTCCACATAAATGTTTCTACTACAATGGGGTCCTCTTATAGTTGTTTAATGATATTGCATAGTTTCTCATCTAGCTTCCATGCTACCCTTTATTCTTCCACCCAAATAAATTGTAGAATGGAAATAGTGCATTAGTAAATCTATTGTGTCTTCCTCTTTCCTCGAGAGACATCTGCCACAATATTTTATTTTCCCTTTTTGTACATAATTTCAAAGTCATAACCTAACATATTTGTGACCAATTTTTGTTGTTTTTCTAAAAATAGTATTTTTTCCAAGAAGGACATCAAAATATCATGATTTGTATTTACTTTGAAGTGTCTTTTATTAGGTACGAATGTAATTTATTAACTACATGTATTATGGCTAACATTTATTTTTCATAGATGGGTCTAAGTAAGTTTGTCCCTTTAATTTTGCTACTTTCAAAGGAAAGGATCCTTCCTTCTTGTATGAAAACTACCAAAATTGCATGGCCCATGGCATCACATTCTTGTGGAGTCAGGGATTTCTAAGACATGAGTTGAACACATCCTCTTTAAGTTGTTCAAAATATTTGACTACTTCTTTAGTCGAAGAAAATTCTTCCTTCTTCAATAATTTTTTTAGACGTGTTGCTATTTGACCATATTTCTTGACAATCTTACAGTAATATCCTATTATTCAAGTTATTTGGGGTTGGCCACTCCCTCATACCATTGATTTTGTTAGGATCCACCTTGATACTCTCAGGTGATACAATATGACCCAAATATTCCACTTATTTAACCTTAAAGGAACATTTGGAAATATTTACATATAGTTATTGCTCTTCAAATACTGTTAAGACATTGTCAAAATGTTGTACATGCTCTTCCTAAGATTTGTTGTAGATTAGTATGTCATTAAAAAGTAATAACACAAATTTTCTAAGGAAGGCTTTGAAATTAGAATTCATCAAGCTTTGAAATGTTGAAGGTGCATTTGTAAGTTCAAATAGCATAACCCAAAACTCATAATGACCTTCATGTGTTATAAAGATTTTTTTGGGAATGTCTTTTTGCTTCATTCTAAATTGATGATATCTAGAACATAGATCCAACTTAGTAAAGAAAATTTCACCATGCAACTCGTATAATAATTCATCAATGATAGAAATAGGAAACTTATATTTGTTTGTCATTTTGTTGAGCTTTCTGTAATTTGGACACATACACAATGAAACTTCTCTCTATTAAGATTTTTGTCAAGTAGGCGAGGCACTTCAAACTTCGATGATGGTTATGGAAGGTCCTCATTGTCTTGACATCACTGTTGGGTATGATTAGATCTATTTTGCCTCACATGATTCCCATTTCGATCCTGCTCTTCTAATTGGAAATTCACTTTTTCCAATATTTCAGGGTTTTCAAGAGGGCCACCATGAATTTTATGATCTAATTGTTGAATGGCTAGAATAGTCCTACCTGGAAAGATTCGTATCAAACAAAAAGTTTTGATCTTTCCTCACACTTGCTAAGGAGCTCAATGTAGATGAATACACATCTGTAAGAAACCTATGAGGTTTGGTGGAAAATGGTATTCATCGAAGAGGTAAGCATGTGAATTGAATGAAAGCAGTGGTTGGGACACACCTTTCTACCCATAGGAAAGGCCTTCCTTTCCCTGTGTAACCTTTTCAAATTTTTATATATTCTTTGCACATCACGTTATATATGTTTTAATTGTTCATATCTTTGTGGATACAGGTTGGGAATGACTATAGTGGCTTCATTGGAAATTTCATTATATGTGAACCTAACCTTCTAGCTGTTAGGTTAGGAGTAGGATTAGATGCATCCTAGTTTTCCCTTTCTTTCACTCATTCTGCACTCGTTCTTTGTAGTCTATCCTCATTTTCGTATTATGGTTCTATGTCATGTTTTCTTTAGCCATTTTGTTCTCTTATCTTCTGGTTTTGTTTCCTTGTTGTATGTTTTCTTTCTTTTCGTCATGTTTTCTATCTTGTTGAGTTTCTTCTTTTTTGTTCATCATGCGAATAAGTGTTGTGGCTGGACCTACTTTGGCTTCTTAGAATGTATGTGGCCAAAATATAAAGAGTCTTGTAACACTTCAGCATTTGGCTAGCCCTCTGTCTGTCTTTCTTGTGTTGGTTACACCTTTTGGCCAATGAAGTTTTGACAGAAAATACGATCCATCTGTAAGGAGAGTTTTGGTCCAACCATGAACCCATGTTTAGCTTGGAAACCTCATACCTATACGTGGTTTTTATTCTTTGGTGTGCTCAAGCTTATCCAACTAGTAGAAGCAGAGAAGGGGAAAACTCTGAACGAGAAAACCTAAATCAGAGGTCTCTATATGATTTTCTGAAGGAACAACCTCTTCTACTCTCTATAAGTGGGGTCCTGCTTCCACCCCAAAATAAATAAGTTCCAATGCATAGTTCTTTTTAAATAAATAAATAAAGGTGAAAGAAGAGAAAGGCTTCCTGCGCAGAGAGGTGAAGAAAGAAACTCCATCGGGGTACTTTCCAGGCTCACTGACAACAGAAAAATGTTTGTGTTCCTGCATGACTCTATTGGGGTACTGTCTAGGCCTGCTGGAAGTGGAGCAACACTAGAGATGAAAAATTATACTCTAAAAATCTTAAGCTCACGAACTACACTACCCTTCCCAACTCTAAACATTGTGACTACGCTAAATCTTATGTTGTATTAAATGGAGAAGGTATATAGGGGCCATGCCTGTTCATGGGGTAACTAGGAAGGAAAAATGTAATTTGCATGATGAATCAATACTCCCTAAAGAAACAAGGCCCTACACGAAAGGAGTTAACCAAAACAAAGAAGATATATTCTACTAGTGTGTCGCCAAGTGTTATAGCGGTTGCAACACCCTCCAAAATTTGGGCCTACACTCAAATTTTGGAGCCTATCATGGATCATGTGATTGGTTGTTCCTTAGTGACTTATTGGTCAACTAATGATTTCAATCTCCCTTCTTGGATCTCAAGATTCGTTCACACTTTTATCTTATATAGCAAGTGTCGTCTTTGGGCATGGGAATTATCGCTTATCGTGCAAAGGGGAGTTTTGGTTTTCTTCAAGGGGAAATATTTGTGAAAATTAGTTTTTCTCCTCATAGAGATATGTTTCTCACTCATTTCCAAAATTTCACTTATTATTACACAAGTGTTGTCATTATCCTCACAAGGTCCATCATCGGAGTTGCACTTGTCATAAGTTGTCACAAAGGTTGTTGCGTTAAGGGAAGTATGTTTTCATATGTTCTGGATGATCTACGTTGTGTCTCCGAGTGTCTAAGTGTGTGGTCAAATTCAATTTCTATCACTGCTCACATTGGTTCCACTAATACCACACTTAGCCAAATTCTGAAGGATTCTTAGGAACCTAGCCTCATCCAACCTTCCCAAACTGCGCACTTTGCATCTTCAACCTTCAATTTGTTCCTTTGTCTACTGGAACTTCACAATGCACAAAATTCCCATCCTCCCTTGGCCTCCAAAACTGTGTAGATACTTGCTCCAGTGCCCTTACCTCATCCGGAGCTCATTGCCTCTAGAAACTACGCAACTCTATCCCTCAAGCCTCTTAGCTTCCAAGTCCCCATTTCCTCCTGAAACTACGTAGTTTTTCCTCCCAGGACCCCATCTCACAATAAACACTACCTACTTGAACTGTGTAATCCTGTCCCTTAGTGGGCACTGTGAAAAATTCCCCCCCAATGAGGATTGGGCAGAAATTTCCCTTAGTGAGGATTGGGTAGAAATTTCCCTCAATGAGGATTGGGTAGAAATTTCCGTTAGTCTGGCATGAGTTGCACACTATGCATTATCAGTGATCAATATTGACCCTTGGCTGCTTGAATTGCATAATTGTGTAATCACTAGTCCTTCTCCCCTAACCTATCACTCAATCCTGACCCAGTTCATGAATCCAAGTGCTCTATCTTAGGTTAGGGGTTTATTAGGAATTCTGCCATGCTATGGAAAGATGAAGAAGGAGGAGGACATACTAAATGATACTTAAGGAGCTAAGGATAAAATATAATCATCATATAAGAAGACCAAGGAACCCTAAGGTATGATAGAAGATCATATATCAAGACCGCATGAAGACTCCATCTAATTCACAACCCTTTGGAGGGCAGGAACACCATGCCCATCTTCATATGATTACAGACCAGATCTTTTTATACTGGTTATAGATCAGACAGATCTTTTTATACTGGTTACAGATCAGACAGATCTTTATATACCCTAAAGAGTGCTCTCGACGCTATATGGATTTTTTAAGCTTGTAATTTCCGGAGCTTGCTAAATTTTTCAGGAGATCAAAATTTAATGTCCGTTAAGTTTGGAGATCAAATTTTAATGTCAGTAGATTGGTGGAAGGAAAATATTTGAGTCAGGAAAATATTTGAGTCAAGGGGCCTACGGGATGTTTGGTTGTTGGTCGGAAGGTGGGGTGATGGGGCCCCTTCAAGGCTGGCCGAAGGCTGGTTGAAGGCTCAAGGTTGGCCGAAGGCTCACTCACTGAGCCGAAGGCTCAATCACTTGCCTCTTATTCTACGACGATAGGGACGATTTCTTCCATTACTGACCAGAAACACACCAAATTCTCCTTTAGGTGCTTCAACTGTGGTATGGGTAGAAGAAGCTGGTACGGAAAGGTAGGAAAACAAACCACATCTTTCATGAAGTTGAAATGCAGCTCTTAGTGTAGTATGAAGCACAAATTATCATTTTCATATCATTATGTCTTCATTGGTATGTATGGTTGCCAACATTGAAAGTCATTCCATGTGTTTTCGCTAAGTGTTTCACTCCCTCTTACAAGATAGGCAAGATGTCGTCTCTTTGCATGTTGGATATCACACTTTATGCATAAGCTCATTTTGGTGTTTCCAGGGGA
The DNA here is from genome assembly GCA_000404065.3 of Pinus taeda. Taxonomy (NCBI): domain Eukaryota; kingdom Viridiplantae; phylum Streptophyta; class Pinopsida; order Pinales; family Pinaceae; genus Pinus; species Pinus taeda. The sequence continues at coordinate 325,990 of APFE031206167.1, forward strand.
TCATCCTTATGTTTATGAGTTTTCCTAACCATGTAAACACCTTTCGCACTCATTCACAAAGTTTTGAGTGTTGTTGCACAAGTGTCATCATGGTCATCATAAAGTCTATCTTCGGTGTCGCACTTGTCGTAGCTAGTCATGAAGCGGTCACATGAAAGAAAATGTATTGTTAATGTGTCATAAGTGATCAATGTTGTTGACTCATCAAGTATTATAAGTGTTAGGACACAGTCAGAGCTTCATCACATCACTTGTCAGTCTCATTGGTCAAGCACTTAGCCTTTTTCGAAGAAGCTCCCCAACCCTTCAACTTGACTTCACCTACATTAGTTGGACTGCACATTACATAGGTTCAGTAAGAAATATGTGACCCTAACCCCTGGATCTACACAATGTGTAGTTCCTGTCCCCCAGAACTGCTTCATTGCACAATTCCTAAGCTCAAAACCAACCTTCCCTTCCAGAATTGCACAATCCTTTCAGTCAGCCTTCCCTTCTAAAACTGCATAAAAGTTGCCTTCAATGGTCCTCCCCTCATCTTGAACCACTGTCTCCTAGAATTGAATAAAGACCATTCATCCTTCCTCTCCAAAACTGCATAGAAATATCCCACAGTGTCCCCTCCTTCAGCCAAACCCACTGTCTCTCAAAATTGCGTAGAGATTATCCCTCCTGAACTATGCACTACATAACTCCAAGCCTCAAGCATCAGCCATGGCTACTGGGGCTGCACAATGCATAGTCATTGAGCCTCCCTTCCCAACTTGTAACTTAGTTTATGCTCAATCTCTAGACGAGAATGCATCATCTTAGGCTAGGAGGTTTTTGGGCTGATGTCTTCTCATGATGAGTGAATTTGAGATACAGGAACATGGCAGGATGATAAAGAAGGAGATGGACGAGGAAGACATGCAAAATAAATTCTTGTAGCTGAGCATGCAAGATGATATATCAAGGCAAAGCAAAGGGACACCAACTAGTGACCACAACCCAAGACTTTAGATCATTGAAGATTCTTGTCGCCAAGCCATGAGAAGGTGGAAGAGAATAGTATTCTCAAGTAGACATCATTCACAACAGCAATACTGACTTGACATTGCCACATTACCAAGTAATCCATGTCAGCAGTGCCATCTCATGTCATGTCATGAGTAGTCATATGCCACATCACTATTGTGGACCATGTACATTATATTCAAATGTATTATAAAAGTGGGAGCCGACAAAGCACACATGAATATGGAGAGTCATGTAAGTTTAAAAGTCATAGGACGTTGAAAAGTCATGAGGGTGGTCAAAGAGTCACAAAGGAGAAGTCTCACCCCTTGGTTATATATACCCCATCATTGTATGAGTAAGGGAATTTTCCACCTTGGCTCCTCCCGTAAGGCATTAGAGAGATCAACTAGTTCTTTGAGGAGCAAGGAGTGGCTGTAATGTTCCACTATTGGGGCTAGTGATGTACATTGTAAACATGTGTCTTGGAATTTTTTCTTAATAACAAAAGCCTTTTAAGGTCAACATGTTCTTTATGCATGGACTATGAATGTTTTTAACACTATTCTGTTGACATTTGAATTTCATGTTTGCTTTCACATGTACTAATATAGTTGAATTATTTTGGTTATTTTAGTGCTTATCTTATTGAGATTGTGCTGCAATGGTTGTTAATGTTGTCCCCTCATTGTAGACTATTTTGTGGTATACTAGACAAATCTTTCCTTGTTTGTTGGTTGTAACGACTACCACATCTGTTGTGGACTATTTCGTTGGATGTCAAACAAAGCTTTCTGGTTCATGTGTGTCTCTTCCTGGGTGGTACTATTACCTCTCACTTAGAGGCTCACTTTTCTCCCCCTTTTGCAGTAGAGGAACCTTGACATAGTTGCAACTGCACACTCACCAGGAACACCTCCCTTGTTTTTTGAAGACACCATTGCATCACTCTCTTGCGATAGCTAGAGAGAAGGAAAATATTTAAGGATTTGGCAACCAGGCCTTTATACCGGATGAGACTCCTACACTAAATGGTGTGAGTTATGATTGGTACTTCATATTGGGGATATCCCCTTGGTTGACGTATTTCCAGCACCATCAACAAATCCCTTATTCCGAACTTTGTTTCCTTCTTCAACTCTAAGTTGCAATGTCACAAAATTTTACAATTACATAGATGTACATTGGTTGGCTTCACTTGATAACATGAATTTTTTTTCAAGGCATACAAGAATTGAAAATTGTTAATCATTTTATCCTTTAAGTTGATAGTTATAATTTTCTGTACAATGAGTCAGAGATGATGGACTACTTTGGATGCTTGTATGCAATAATCCGTCTTTCAACAAAACTACTCTTCCATGTTTCCTTTTCTACTCATATCTTCACAACTATAAGTGACGTGGAGAATTTGTTCTTTGGAGAAAGTCAACACCTGCAAGAAGATGAACCCAAGTGAAAACCCAATACCAAAAGAAAATAAGAGCATATAACCACTTAACCAAAACACTTACATTTTCCTGCAATGGAGAGTTAGTGCAAAAAATCTAGAATGACTTGTAACAATGATAAACATAAAGACACATCAGAGGTATTCAGCATGTAACAAGATACATATGATGATTTAATGTAAAAATGAAATTAATCAAAACAATGCTTACTTACTTGGAACTTTCTTGATGTCACCAAGATCTTTAGTAATGCTCAGAATTTTAATCAATCCTTGCTACCTTGAAGCACCAACCCAAAATGACCCAAAAACTGTGGTCATAACTAGACTTTAAGTGAGACCTAACCAGACCTAAATATTGACTTTAATTAGACCAAGAATAGACCCTACAAGACTATGCTATAAGCCAAACCGGAGCCCAAAAATTACAACAGTTGAGATATCTCAAAAGAGTCTTTTGAAACAATAGATGTTTAAGTGATGTACTCCATCATGAGTCTCATTCACACGTCTGTATAACAAAGCGCCGAAAAGATTTTTTCTTATTCCTCACTCCTCTTCTAAACAAGGTTACCTGTCTTTTGTAGCCGAAGATGAGAGACAATTATCTTGAGTTATCTCGCCGACTAATATTGCAAACAAATCTCTTCGCTTCCTTTTGAAACTAAAATGTGCCCAAAATAGACCTAAGAAAAAGGCTACCTAGACTTTGTTGTCTTCTAACAAGACGTCCTGGAATAGGACCAAAATTTTTAGAGAGCAAAAAATGACAAACAAACCCTTAAATCTTTGTTGATGCTTGTGTTACTGCTCCTCAGGACTAGACGAAAAATTTAGAGCTATTATCTCAAGATAATTCGTTAAAATCCATGTTTTTTGAGGTGAAGTAAGGACTTCCTCGTATAGACCTAGGAGGGTTCCATAATTTGAATTTTATGCCATGATAATCGTTTATAAATGATATCCGTTAGAGTAGGAAACTTAGGAATTTTAGTTATTTTGAAACATTTAATTTTTCTAGCATTATTTCGCTTAAGCTCTAAGAAAGGAAGTCGTTGGTGTCCTTGAATTTCATGTTAATAGCAAGCAAACAAATCATTGGCTTAGTGCATTTTGTCCTACCAAGATTATGCAGTCAATGAATGAGATACTACCTTTGGTTCTTAAAGATTTTCAAATTATACACAATGAGAATGTGGCAATAATCATTGTCATATATTGACAACCGTAGTTGAATAAGGTGTCATGTCACTACCCCTAGGGTTTTAGCCCACGAAACTTGGTCTTCAAATTCAAGCTCAATTTTCTCTCAACCCAGAAGGAACCACAGGGCATACCATATATCAACAAAAACATCTCATCGAGGAGAATCTATCAATAAGGATCTTGACAAGAGATTCCATGAATTTCCATGTCAAATTTTCCATCAAAGATCAGGGTAGCTCCTGATGCTGCTTGGCTTGACATCAATGACAACCACATATCAACAATATCCCCCTTTGGAATTGATGGAAACACAAGTACTCCACCTACGATCATACCCCTAACATCATACTTCTACCCTTCCTAACAATTTCTCTCCCTTTTTGACATCAATGGAAAAGGGTAACTCCCCCTGAGAACCTATCTCTCCTGTAGACCTGTAATCTGTCTCAACTCCCCCACTCTACCCACTCTGCTTGAATAGATAAAGAATAGTCTAATGGGAACTCGGGATAATCCCAAGTTTTTTGGCAACGATACTCGAAGGGTTCAGGGGGTAATGGTTTGGTGAAGATGTCAATAACTTTTTATGTAACAAAATGATACATGATCAGTTTGTATTTCATTTTTGAATGCATCACATAATTCTTGGAGATACTGATGGAATTAGAGTTATCACAGAATATTGGAATGGGCTCATCAAAATTCACTTGAAGATATTGTAATTTTAGTTTCATCCAAAGAACCTACGTACAACAAGCTTCTTCTGCTATGTTGTAACACTCTCCTCCCACATTTATCCAAGTTGACTGGTCCGTTAGGGTAAACATGTGATGAGAAGCTACTGTAATGTGATTCAACTACCCATGTACAGTTAGGTAAGTGGAACCGAAAAAACAAAACCAAATATGACTTTCCACAAATGCTACAAAACCTTTAGGAGCCAACCAACCCTTCCAGATGAGTGTTGGGTGTAGGAATTGCGACTAGGCAGACTCCTTCAACACTTAATTGTCAACCCAGGGGTTTCATAAACTCAGAGACGAAGCACAGGAAATGCCAGAAATGATATGAAATTTTCCTCACTCTATTCCTACTTCCTTAATTTTAATCTTGTAGAATCAAAAAGAAAATATCACCCAACAATTTACACCAAATAAAATCTAGCGCTTGAATATGAAGGAAAGTACTTCTACAAGAAAATAAATGAAAGGAAGTCTCAAACTTCTTATAAGAAATCTTGACTAATGGAAATGTTAATCTATGTTTATATTAATTATAGTTGTGTGTCAGGTTAATGATTGGAACCTTGAAGATATTTGAATTCCTTATAGATCTTTCTCCCTCCACTACGCTGCTATTCCTGTACTCTTGCAATGCAATTTCACTAGTACCAAAACAAAGTTTAGGTGCTACAAGTATATTTTACACATGTACTGAAGATTTATGTCTTCATGCAAGGGCTCTAAGCCTCGGGACTAGATCAATCTGTTCTTGTATCAGGATATCAATTCCTGTACCAGAACAGACATTCCTGCACCAAGTTTTCCAACTCATCTTATAAGAAAATAAATAACGTGTTAAATCAAAGAAAGAATTTTCAAAGGTGAACATAATTTCAAAATAACTTCCTCAAACAAAAATATGCTTCAACCAATATCAATATTTAAAATAATAATTATTTTCCAAAGTAAAAGCACACTTTTCTTCAATCAAGGAACTTCTTCATGTAATCTAAAGGAATCATCTAATTGCGACCACAGGCTTCAATCCTGCAATAGCTATTTACACAAATCCGATCTGCATTCGTAACGCTCTTAACTCAGAAAGACTCTTTGAAAATAATTAAACATGAAGTCTGATCTTTCCCTAAACAGTATGAAGTACGGGTACATATTAATGTGTCACAACGACGTTCATTCTTGAATTACCAAAGCATATTTAGTTCAAGATATCAAGAACACTTCGGAATGATAATCTGTTAGGTCCCTAGAATACTAGTGATTCCCCCATTACTATTTTAGTTGTATCCCTTATTAATATTGTTGTGCCCCTATTGTCCCCATATTGTTATTACTCTGCCCCATAGAATCCCTCTATTGTTATTTTTGTGCCTTTATATTATTATTGTTAGGTCGGCTTGGTTATATTGTGACCTCTTAGACTCCTATATATATAAAGGAGGTTTTGTCATTTGAATCATTCAATAATTGTTCATTTATGTAATGTAAATGGGGTTGCCCCCTTGAATAGGCTGAATTATAAGGCATTTATCTCTCTTTTCTATCTTTTTGTGAGCTAGTTTCATAACATTTGGTATCAGAGCTTTGGATTCTTGGGTTTCGCTACTCCAAACAGGTCATCGTGGAATTTGCACTATAACTTTTTTTTTCTACGATGTTTCAGATGCTAAAAAATAAACCCATTTGGGATGAAATTTTTATGAATCTCGGGTCTGAATTTTAGAGCTTTTTGCGCTATATTTGCAAAGATATGATCTGAGGAAGTTGGCCTTTTTGCAGACTCTTGAATTTCATTGCAAACAGGTGACCTAGGGAAAATATTCATAACTTTTGTTTTGAGCATCGGATTGAAATTTCGTAAGAAGTTGCAGAAAGAGAACATACTGTAGTTTCCTTTATATATATTTGTTAGATCTGAAGGTCAAAATAGTGACACGTTGCGCTTCATACAATTTCTCTCTTCTGAAAAGGTCTATAATCAGGTCATCTTGGGAGATTGTGCATAACTCTTTCGTGGAGAATCTAAATTTGATCCAACTGGTGACATTGGAAAGAGGACATAGAGGGCTACTGTAGGTCGTAATTTCAAAACTAGATGATCCAAAACTACAAAGATACATCAAATTCAATATCGAGCTCCTACAAAGTGAAAAAAGGTGTGTAGTTTTTTTTAATTTTTGCATAAGCTTGGTTTGAAAAAATAGTTTGAAGGAATTCAAAGGGCATAGTAAAGCATTATTATCAGTAATTGATGCCTCGAGGAAAGAAAATGCAAACACCTAATAAGCAACCTGAAAGCTCTAGCATGACTCATGAAGAAGTGGAAAAAAATGCAACATGATGTATCAAAATTACGAGTCCAAGTGCAACAAATGTCACTCGCACAAAAAGCAACAAAATCTAAGATGGATGGTTTAAAGAAAGATTTAGAAGCTAAGATGAATGGCATAGAAGCTAAGATGAATGGCATGGATGATAAGATGGAAGAATTGAAGATAAATTTGAATAAGTTGCTATAAGAAATGGTCACTAATGGTGAAAGGGTAGTAAAGGAAACTCATGATGAGAACAAAAGAAATGTTAATCATGATTTCATAGACTCTAATGTTGGATTGACGACCCACCATATTCCAAAAATCGATATGAGGAAGCTTGATGGCAAGGATCCCGCAACATGGATACTACAAATGGAGCAATTTTTCGATCTCCATAATGTGCAAAACACACAAAAGGTACATATTGCAACTTTATATTTGGAACCAAAATAGTTTGTATGGTATCGATGGCTTTGCTCTCGTAAACAAATTGTCACTTGGGAAATTTTTATGGAAGAAATGGTAGTACATTTTGAGGATACAAAAAGAAACACCTTTTTTAGCCAATTGATAAAGTCTCAAACAAAAGGGTTCAATGATGGAGCACATTGAGGACTTCCAAAAATTGAACATAAGGGTAAAAGATATTCCAGAGGAGCATAGGATTGATGTGTTCATAGGGACTTTAAAGGATAATATCCATCATGAGGTTCGCCTTTGGGAACCTGATTCATTGGAGAAGGCATTCAAATTAGCAAGAAAAATGGAAAGCAAAATTATGGCAACCAAAAAGCCTACCACTCACAACTATAAACATGGAAGTGTTGTTGCCCCCAGCCTTCCACAACCTATAAGGTTGACACCACAACAATTGGAAGAAAAAAGAGAAAAAGGGCTTTGTTCCAGTTGTGATAGCAAATACACTAAAGGTCATAAGTGTGCTGAGAATAAATTATTCTACCTAGATTGTGAAGAGGAGGAAGAAAAGGAAAAAGAAAGGTCAAAAGAAGACGATATTCTCTAGGAACAAACCCTAGATAAAGAAGAAATGAATCTGACCATATCTTGTAATGCATTGGCTGGAATTACCACTCCTCAAACCATCAAGATAGAAGGACATATCAAGAAGAAAAAGGTAATAGTGTTGATTGATTCAAGAAGTACCCACAATTTTATTCATTGTAAGCTAACAAAAGAATTAAATTACTTCCTATGTTCAGCACCATAGTGTCAAGTGATGGTTGCAAGTGGAGGAACCATAAATCACTCTGGAAAGTGCCATAATATCAAGCTATCCATGGGAGAATATGTATTGAATATCCCAATGCTTTTCATTCCAATGGGAGGTGCTGATGTTGTACTAGGTGTCCAATGGCTACAATCCTTGGGTACAATAGCTTTTAACTTTCAAGAAATTTTCATGAATTTTTTTACGGAAGGAAAGGAAGTTGAATTAAGGGGTATTGCAGGGAAACCGGAAAGATAATCAGCTCTAATGGTATGACAAAGCTTCTAAAAAAGGAACAACGAGGTGTAATTACACTATTATGTTCCCTAGATGTTTCCACATCAAAATCATCTATTTCTCCAGATCTCCAAAAAGTCTTGGACAATCATTCCAAGGTATTTGAGACTCCCAAAGGTCTCCCACCTATTTGTGATCATGATCATGCTATTCATTTGACTCCAGGAAGTGTTCCTCCAAACATCAGGCCGTACAGATATCCATATGCCCAAAAGAGTGAAATTGAACTTATGATTGCAGAAATGCCAGAGGCTAGTATAATTCAACCTAGTCAAAGTTCTGTCTCTGCTCTAGTAGTATTGGTGCACAAGAAGGATGGATCATGGTGCATGTGTCTGGATTATAGGGAGCTCAAAAAGCTCACTATTAAAGATAAGTTT
>APFE031206167.1:355924-393201 GCA_000404065.3 Pinus taeda
TATTTGAAAGGGATGGATTGTTCTGATAGTGAAGTTTCGATTTATACACCATCAACATCTTCATCGCGTAACAACTCTATTCATATTGATGAATATAGCGGGAATTCTTCCACTATGAATTGAAAGTCAATTCTTCCACTTAGTCCTGATTCTAAGGACTATGAGAGCAGCACTGATGTAAGAGGGGATGGAGAATTTCAAATAAATAAAGAGTCACAGATTCCACTTAGTCCTACTTCTAAGGACTATGAAAGCCGTAGTGATGAAGAGCATGATGGTGAAGTTCAAAAGAACAGAGTGTCATGATGTCCACTTAGTCCTAATTCTGAGGACTATGAGAGTAGCAATTTTGAAGAGCATGATGGTGAAGTTCGAAAGAATCGAGTGTCACGGTGTCCACTTAGTCCTAATTCTGAGGACTATGAGAGCAACAGTTTTGAAGAGCATGATGGAAAATTTCAAAAGAATGGAGTGTCACAGTGTCCATTTAGTCCTAATTCTAAGGACTATGAGAGCAGCAGTGATGAAGAGCGTGATAACGAATTTCAAAAAAATGGAGTGTCAAAGTGTCCACTTAGTCCTAATTCTAAGGACTATGAAAGCAGTAGTGATGAAAAGCATGATCTTGAATTTCAAAAGTATGGAGTGTTACGGTGTCTAGTTAGTCCTAATTCTAAGGACTATGAGAGCAGTAGTGATGAAGAGTGGGATGATGAATTTCAAAAGATTGGAGTGTCACGGTGTCCACTTAGTTCTAATTCTGCGGACTATGAGAGCAATAGTTATGAAGAGCGTGATGATGAATTTCATAAGAATGGAGTGTCACTATGTCCTCTTAGTCCTAATTCTAAGGACTATGAGAGCAGCAGTGATGAAGGACAAGATGATGCACTTAGTCCTAATTCTAATGAGTATAAAGGTAGCAGTGACAAAGGACATGATGTAGCATCTTCAATAAGTAAACAGTCACATTTTCGACGTAGTCTTAATTCTATGGACTGTGAGAGTAGCACTGACAATGCACATGAGGAAGAATATCCATTAAACATCAAGTCAGATTTTCCATTCAGTCCGAATTCTAAGGACTACGACAGTAGCATTGAAGAAGCGGAAGATGAAGAATATCCTCCAAGTCAATATTTGAAAAGCAGAGCTGATCATAGTGCGGATAACATTCCTCTTAATGATGATGAAAAGCCTTATACAAATGATGATCCAATGATGGAGATGTTGCCAAGAAATATTGTATCGAGGAGTAGGAGCAGACCTTTTCATATCAATGCAAGTTGCTCTAGTTATACAAGGGGTAGAGCAGAATATCTGACGAGAAGAAATTCTATCAGTGCTCTCATTTCAAGTGAATATTGCCAAAAAGATTGCTTGAAACATATGGATTTCAAATTTGTATTAGAAAGTAGGAAGATATATTTGTCAATGAATAAAAGCATGCAAAAGTCATATTTAGTTGGGTGCATGCAATCTACATTGTCAGGTTATGATTATCATATTGGGACTTTATTTATCTGTAGAAAATCTTTCAAAATGTTTCATTCGATTGGGAATTTTCGTCTCTCAAGAATTCAAGAAAATTTGGAAAAGAATCCCACATTTTATTCAGAAGTACGTCATAAAAGACAATTTGGGCCATTATCAAATACTGCATGTCATGGATGAAAGATTTCTTTTCAAAGCATGGAGAGTGTATGCCAAATAGAGAGACAATACATATTCCATATAATTTTTCAAGACGAGAAATATACAACTTATACAAAGAATATGCAGAAGGTGCTGAGGGACATGGCCAATTTATTACATATCAATATTTTGTGAGAGTATGGAAGAAAGAATTTAACAATGTCCGTATTCCTAAGAAGACAAGGATGGGGATTTGCAGTACATGTGCTTCTCTAAAATAAAAAAGGGACAAATGCGAAGGGTCAGAAAAAGGTAAGCATTCATAACTTTAACTTTTAAAATTGTATAGTCATCAACTATGAAAACATATTTCTTAATGAATTTCTTTTATGTTGTGTAGATTTAATTGTCAAAGAACTTCAGGAGCATCGTGAACAACAAACAAACGAAAGGAAGAAGTTGTACAAGCATCAAAAGAAGTGATATGATAATCCGAATAAATATTTGGGTTTGATAATTGATGGTATGGATAGAAGAAAACACTTTTACCACAATTTGTTCACACGCCCAAAAATTTACAGGAGGAAAATTTTATTCAATTTCACTTGGTCGATTGTATGGTCTTCAATGGGAAAATGTTTCCAAGGGTTTACTTCATAGCGCCAAATATTCATAATGATGAAAATCTGACCATAAGCATAATTCATGATGTGATTTCTCATTGGTCTGGTAATCTTCCTGAAGTTTTGTATCTACAATTGGACAACACTTGCCATGAAAACAAAAATCAGGTTGCTTTTGGATATCTAAACATGCTTGTTGAATTGAGAAATTTTCAAAAGGTAAAGGTTGGTTTCCTTCTTGTTGGGCACACTCATGACCATATTGATCAGATGTTCAGTCGTTTTTCAGTCATATTGAGGAGGAAACAAGTTGGGAGCTTGCCATCACTAATTGAATGTCTTAAGAAATCATACACGCCAGAGCCTACTTTTGATGTGTTGGAAGAAACTGTTGACATGCGAAGGTTTATTCTGGGATCATATGGTGAGGGGAAATGCATTGAACAACTTAATGACATTAGCTTCCAACATCAATTCTGTATCAAAAAAATTGATGGGAAAACACTAATATGGGGCAAGAAGTATTCAACTACTGCGGAATGGGCACCATCATCAGGTTTGCAATTTTTGAAGTTCATTCCATATCATCCAATATTTGCATCAAAAATATTGTTATTACAATCAGTTGGTGAAGTTCAGAATGCACGCAGACAAAATAGAGATATAAATTATTCTGATTGCTTGGAAGAAATTAAAAAATGTATTAGATATACATATGAGTACTTTGACATTGCTGATTCAGTTTGGTGGGAGTCATTTTTCAATAATCAAAGTGATATCATTTCAACAACAACAAATGAAGATATACCTTTGAAAAATCCATTTATTTGGCCACAAAATCTGTCGAATGAACATGAGGAAGTAAACATTGTTGAACAACAACAATCTCAAGGTATTATTAATTCTTCACAGGCAGTGGAAAGAGAGATGTATATTGGTTCCAGAAGATCTCGTGCACAACGTGAAGCCATGGAAGACCTTTATAGGGGTTCAGTACAGGATATTAAGGAGGGTTGCATGATTGCAGTGCTAGCAGATGGAGACCCCAATGGCTATCCATTTTGGGTAGCTAAAGTTATAAAGGTCTTTACAGAAAATGAGGATGTTACAAGTGTTGAAGTACATTGGTATGCCACAAATACACACCCATTCAATGGTGTGTATAAGCCAGAGATGGTAGTTGACAAAAAAAATGGCGGAAAAAGAAAAAGAAAGGGTAAAAATATAAATCATCGCCGCATAGACATATTAAAATTGGAGGATGTTGACATACTTGTTTATGACTTCAATTTAACAAAGAGAGGAACTCTTCGCTTCAAGACGATAGAGATACTGAAAAGGTTATTACCAGAAGGAACAGTGTTGACATGGGAGTCAGCTGAAACCAGTCATAGATCTAGAAGAATTTTGAAACATGAAATGTTGGGCATGCATGTGGACTCAGATGGGGCACTGGTTGATGAAAGAGAAGAATATGGAACATCTTCGTCAGCATCCAGTCGCTGATCTGAAGATGTGAATTCTGATGGTGTGAAAGAAAATATGAGTGATTTTGAATAATTGCTTAAGACATTTTATATAGCTGATGTATGCATCGTATCTTCAAATAAAATTAATGTTTTCCATATGGTGTTAAATGAGAAGTTATGAGACATTTTTATGTTGTTGGATTATATGTCTTAATTATGATAAATTTTATTGTTTAAAATATCTACAATGCAATATTAAATTAGAGATATAATGTATGTTTTATTCAACATACAAATAATGACTTTTGAATTCATTTAGTGATGTAATTTGTTCATAATGTCATGGTTTTTTAATTTTATAGTTGAAAAAATTTCAATTTTTTTTTGTATCTAGCATGTTATGGTTGAAAACATGTTAAATTTATACTTAGGAAAGAAAAATGATATTCTACCTAAAACATTAATGTGTTTTTTCCCTCATAAACAACTTTGTTTGACACATAAAAATTTGGTTTTATTAACATTTTTTTAAAATTTTGAAAATTGACCCTAAAAAAAAAGCATTGTTCCGATATCATCACTTTCATTTTGAAGCTATATTTTGCACGAAAATTTCATAGTAAATTTCGTAGTCACTGCCATTTTTAAAACATGTTCAAAATTGACGCCTAAAAAATAAAAACATCGTTCCAGTATACACACTTTTCGTTTTTAGCACTGTTTTTGATGTTTTTTAGGGGTTTTTTGGCCAGAGTTCCTATTTTGAGTTTATAGTTCCCGTTTCAAAGTTTACATTGTTTATAGTGTCTTGATTACTGTAATTTAGTTTGTGAGTGTAAATATTGAAGTGGTTGATGATCAGTATGTATAACTATTTCTTTGCCCAATAGGTAATGTTTCCACTTTTTCACACTCTGCACTAATGCATACAATTATTTATCATATGTGGGACAATTAACTACTGCAGAATTAGTCTTAGAATGATAACATATGTGTTTACCATGTTGCATCAACACTGCTCCCATGGCATAGTCACTGGCATCTGTTTCAATCTCAAATGGTCTTTGAAGATCTGACAATGCTAGTACTGGTGTTGTACTAATTTTTTCTTTCAAGGTGTCGAAGGCTTTTTGCTGTTTTCCTCCCCACTAAAACACCTTGTTCAATCTTGTTAAAGCATGTAAGGGAGCTGCAATCAAGGAAAAGTTAGCAATAAACTTTCTCCAATATTGTGATGCTCCTAGAAAGCTTCTAACTTCTGTAGCAGATTTGGGTTTAGGTCAGTTCACAATGACTTCGACCTTAGAGGGATCTATCTTCAATTCACCACCCCCTACAATATGACCCAAATAATTCAAATATGTCTTGCCAAATTCACATTTTGATAATTTAACATAGAGATTTTATTTTTTCAAAACATCTAAAGTTTTCTTTACATGCTTCAAATGTTCTTCCCATGTTGTATTGAAAACAAGAATGTCATCTAAATATACAATTACAAAATCATCAATAAAAGGTCGGAGTACATCATTCATAACTCTCATGAAAGTGGCAGGAGCATTAGTTAACCAAAAGACATAACTAGCCATTCATACAACCCTTGCATTGTTTTGAAAGTAGTCTTCCATGCATCTTGTTCTGCAACTCTAACCTGATGGTAGCCACTATGCAAGTCCAACTTGGAAAAGTAAACAACTTCTTTCAACTGATCTAATAGATCATCTATGCAAGGAAGAGGATAGTGATTCTTGATCGTTATTTTATTCAGTGCACTGTAATCAATGCACATCCTCCACGAACCATCTTTCTTTCTCACCAACACGATTGGAGATCTGCATGGTGATGTGCTTGGTCTTATGAACCCTTTCTCGAGTAGCTCCTGCACCTACTTCTTGATCTCTACATTCTCTAAAGCGGATAACCTGTACATTCAGATGTTAGGCAATGGAGCATCTTGCTGCAAATGAATATCATGTACAATTTCATTTTTGGATGGCAAACCTTTAGGTTCTTGAAATAGGATATCATATTCTGAAACAACTTTTTCTAAATCAGCGTTCTGTATAGTATCACAACCTTCAAATACATTGGTTTTATCAGGGTTCTTTTCCTTTACAACCATTAGTAAAGATTGCTTGCATGAATTTACAATTATTTTCATCTGCCCTGAGTTAATGAGAGTGTAGTTATTTTTGAGCTGATGAGCTCTTACAATATATTCGATTCCATCTTTTGTGAGTTGATACTTATTTTCAGCTCTATAGAAAATGGATTTTCTATCATACAAGTAAGGACTTCCTAACAAAATACCACATATATCCAAGGGAACTATATCCAACTCAACCTCATCTACAAATGTTGACCCAAATGCAAACCTAAGTTTACATTGTCTAGTCACTTGTAGCTTTGCTTTATCACATACCCAACCTAATGAACATGGCTTCTTGTGAGGTGTGGTTAGTAGTCCCAATTTCTTTACAATTACTTCAGAAATCAAGTTTACTTGTGATCCACTATCAAATAAAGTATCAATCTTTTGATGCTTGGAAATAACTCTAATATGAAAAAGCTCATGTCTTTTCCTCTCATTTTCTTCATTATCAATAGATTGTGCAGAATTACTAGTAGATGCTTCGGAATTTTTACCTTTTATGCCTGTAGCTGTGACTGTTGTTTCATCACCTGAGTCTGACCCCAAATCCTTCTGAATAGCAGCATCAATCTTCTTCTTCTTTCCATCGAACTTCTTGGGTTTCAGCTCTGGATGCAAAGACTAGCAGTGTTCATCATCGTGTCCAGCCTTCTTGCAGTGAGTGCATGAAGGTTTGTCTTTCTGTACAGCATTTGCCTTCCTCTCTTTCCATTTCTGCTTCCTCTTTTCCATGTTCTTGCTTGTAGTGGGTTTTGATGATCCCCTAATCTTTGGGTTCACATTCTTGCCTCTAGCCTCTAGATGTGTAGCTTGAACGGATACCTCATATATGCTAGTGGGGTTAAACATGAGAATGGTGTGCCTCAAATAGCTATGCAGACCACCTATATACTTCAATAAATTTTCAGGTGAGTCTAGAGAAATACCTATAATTAAAGCTCTTTTTGTAGATTCCTGGCTATAGCTTTGTACACTTTGCCCCTTTAATTGGTGAAGAGTTTGCCAACTCATCATTGCTTGTTGCATATAAACTAGTGGATAGAATTTTTTTTAATGGCAGAAACAAGTTCACTCCAGGTAGAAAGAATTTTACCATGCTTCTTCAAATCAGCTTGTGTCCTGCCTTCCCACCACACTAGGGCAGTGCCTCCAAGGCGAAGGCTGGCCAGCTGAATCTTTCTCCTTTTTGAATCGATGTTTTGCACCCTGCAATATACATCAATCTGTTTAATCCAGTTATCTAGCTTTTGTGCATTTAATTCTCCATCATATATTGGCAAATCAGATTTTACATCTAATTTAATCAAAGGGCTAGAAGGAGGTGTTGATAGAGGAGGTTCTTTTCCTTTCCCTTTGCCTTCTGAATGGCCATCTAGAAGAGGTTCCTTTGTCTTGTTTGGAGGTTGAAGGATCTTCACCTCGACCTTTCTTAAATTCTCGATACATCTCTTCTACCATGGCTCTCATGGTCATGAAACTGTCCATGAACTAAGAGTCTGATTCCAAGGGAATTTCTTCTGCCATTTTCCTCCTAGGATAGACTCTTCCAATTTCTGGGTTAGCTTCAACCAATTCTCCTTATCCTAATTTGAGCTTTGACCTAGTTAGAATTCAACAATCCAGCACAAGCTTGTCTAACCTTAGCAAACCTAAAGCTCTGATACCACTTGATATGATAATGAGATCTAAGACAATTATTAAGGTATTACAGACTCATTTGCATGGATATGCCTATGTTACTTTGTGCAATGGATTGATAAGATTGCGAAATACATAGACAATGAAGAAGTTAAAGAACATAATAGACAACACACATAAACACAATAGTTTAATAAGGAGTTCACCCAACACTCCTGGGCTACGTCTCCTGGTCTAACCGTCAGTGGTGACCTCTCTATTATGTCTTCAAAAATAGAGTTTTACAAAAGTATGAGCTCAATTTGAGTCTCCACACACAAAAGTTACAACTACAAGAGTTTTTCTTGAACCCGTCAAGCCTCTCTGAGTACACAAACTCTCTCTATCACTCTATGTCTCTGCCTTTGCTCTATCTTAGCACTGCCTGCCCCTGTCTTTTGTCTTCTGTGGCTTTAAAGCCAATCTACGATGTCTATTCGTTTCTCCTTCTCAGGATTTTTGGCTTCTTGACCTCTGTCCACTCAGATGCCCCTCTGAGCATTAGCAATCATTGCTAAACGCTTTGAGGGATGGTGGCCACCTGTTCTATAACGGAATGGGTCATCGGGCATTTGAAATCCCAAAAACGGGTGTTTTTTATTTACATAGAGAAACGCTGCAAAACACGGAAAAAATCCGCCAAACACTATTCATCGGATTTCAAATATTCATAAATCTGCACTATTTTTCTATCGGGTCTGCCTTTTAATTGCTTATCACATCTCCACCGTTGATCTGAAAGATCTTGATCCAACGGCTATGGTTCATTTTGGGCGGCTCTTCTGTACGGGGGTTAGTCGCCTGATGAGGGTGGTTTTCTCTCTCCTTAGCCTGGACACGTGGCAGTGAATGTATGGGATCGGGTGGAGCCCGACCCAAACCATTTAACGCCTTTGGCTCTCCCGAAATCCTACCTATTTTGTGATTTCCCTTTATATTTGAAAATACATAAAAATATGAAAATCCTGCTTATATCAGACTTGAAATAACATATAATAGAATTAAGAAACCCTTTCGGGTCTAGTTCATCGCATCAGCGCTTTATCCTTTGAATTTTGTTTATTTAACGAAAATTGTGATTTACATTGAAAATGTCCTTTTACCAGACTTGAAATTATATCAAATCTCATTTTAATGTTATCGGGTCCGGCTGTCGCAAGCCATATGTATATCAGCCCCACTCCATTGTAATGTGCTGACATGATATTGCGATGCAACTTGGGTCGTCGATCTGCGCACTTGATCGACGGTCCTCGTTGACCTCGTTGATCGCTATCATGTATTCCTTGTGGTCTCTGCCGATAGCCTCCCTTTTCCACCGTCGATTGCGATTCACCGATTGGATCTGGACCTTTGATCGACCAGCTCTGATGGCTCTGATTCAAATTTACTTTGACCGCCAATAAGCCTGTTTTTCAATGTTTTCTCTGTGCTTTTGCCTCTCAATAGTGTTATCCACCTTCTTTAAAGGTTTTTCTTTTCCGATAGTTTTGAATGTTTGGAGACTTAGAGTGTTTTCTATGATCCATTTGGATCATCCAGTGACTAAATAGTTAGCTATGTCAGCAAACCATGGAGATTTTGCTGACACAACAAAAATATGCTCATCAGGTAAATCATCATCAACAAGAATTACTTCACCATGATTGTTTAATCTAGAAAGATAATCAACTACAACATTAGACTTTCCTGATCCATCAATAATTGTAACATTGAATTCCTGTAATAGAAGCAACCACCTAGTCACTCTACCGCTAGTTAAAGGTCTATTCATTAAATATCTTATAGCAGAATGATCAGTATGAACATAAACTTCATATCTTGTAATGTAATATCTGAATATATTAATAGCAAAAATAACGGCTAAAAATTCTTTCTCAGTCACTATATAGTTAAATTTGGCATGTGACAATTTTTTACTAATGTAATAAATAGCATAGGACAATTTATTCTCCTCTTTCCCTAAGGCTGCGCCAATGGAAGTGTATGAAGCATTGGAGGAAATATGAAATGGTAGGGACTAGTTTGGTCCTCTCAAAATTGGTGCCTGTATTAATTTTTCCTTCAATGTTTCAAACGACTATTGGCAAGCTGTTGACTAGGCGAATTCACTATCCTTAGCTAATAATCGAAAAAGGGGGGTAGAAATCTTGGAAAAAATTTCAATGAATCTTCAGTAATAACCATCATGTCCCAGGAAACCTCTCATTTCCCTTTGGGTTTTGGGTGCAGGCAGACGAATAATGACTTCAATTTTAGCAGGGTCCACCTGGATACCTTTGTTAGAAACCAAATTACCAAGAACCACTCCCATTTTGCACATTAATCTACATTTCTTATCACTCAAAGCAAGATGAGCCTCTTGGCAATGTAAAAGCAACTTTTCTATATTTTTAAGAGCTTCATAAAATGAGTTACCAAACACAAATAAATCATCCATATAAATATCAACACATTGAAAATCAACAAAAATAGCTAGCACAACCCTTTGAAAGGTAGCGAGTCCATTACACAACCCAAAAGGAAGCACTCGATAGGCAAATATACCCCAAGGGCATGTAAAGGTAGTTTTTTCTTGTTCTGAGGGTGTGATATGGATTTGGTTATACCCACTGAAGCCATCTAAAAATGAAAAGTACTTTTTACGGCAAGGGTATCTAGCACATGATCAATGAAAGGAAGGGGAAAGTAATCTTTGAGAGTGGCTTTGTTTAATTCTCGATAGCCAATGAAAATACGCCATCTCCCATCTTTCTTAGGGACTATCACTAATGGAGAGACCCACTGACTATCAGAAATGGGGTAGATGAAATTAGCATCTAAGAGTTTTTGTAATTCCTCCTTAACAATATCTCTTAGTGTTGGATTCATTCGTCTTCGGGGGTGCTGGACAGGTCGGGCTCCCTCCTAAATATAGATATGACAAGTACAAGTCTTAGGAGGAATGCCTTTCATGTCTTCATAACTCCAAGAAAATGCATCCAAGTGATCTCGCAACAAGGTAACAAGCTACTCTTGCTGAGATGAATCCAGGTTTGAGCTAATGTGTAAAGATTTTCCTGGACTAATTTCAACAAGAGTGGTCTCAGGCTCAAGGGTGCAGGAAGATGATGCCATAGTATGGGATGAGGAAGGTTGGGAATCAAAATTTTCTTGGAAATCTAGACTAAAGATATGATGAAGTGTATCAAAACTAGGCATAGTGTCTAGATTGTTCAAGAAATATCATAATTCACCATCCTCGGTGGACTCAGCATAATGCTGAATCGAAGAAATAGGTCGGGAGTCCTCATCACTACTATCATAGTCTAACCATAAAGTATCCTTGAGTTCCCAAATAGATCTAGTAGGTGGGTATAAGGTGACCTTCTTCCTAGAGTCTCCATGTGAAATGTACATATCATCGGAGCAACATCCAATATAAGCATCGGTCGTGGCAAGCCATGGTCATCCCAGGATCAAAGGATGTCCTCCCACTAGATTCTTTGGCTGAAGCACAATGAAATCTGCAAGCTATTCCCATGAATCTATAGAGAAAACCATGTCGTCCAACACTCCATCGGGCTTGATTTTAGATCTGTCTGCAAGTTCAAGCACAACAGGTGTAGGAAAAATATGGCCCAACCTGAGTTGTTCCATGGTTTGCTTGGTCATAACATCATTGGTCTCCCCCAGGTCTATTAATACATAGAGACAAGGATATCACCTATATGGATAAAATCAATTGGGTTTCCAAGATCTGTGTATTTCTCCATTGATACACATCCTGTCATCAACTCAACTTCTCTACCAACAAACTGGATAGTCTGAGGTTCTACTCTCTTCTTCCTTGGATTTTTAAGACATAATTCTTGAATGATCTTTGTACAGATGGGAATTTCTCGGGTAGCCTAAAGTAAAGGGACCTTTATACAAATATCCCTTAATTCAGAAGCTAGAGTGGACTCAGGGTCACTCTTCTCCATGACCAACCACTCTGGATAGGGCGGCTGGTTTAAAGAAGATGATGAATTTGAAGTTAAGAGAATGGGCTAAATGGTGATAGTGTTTTTCAAATGATCAGGAGTTACCTCCTCATTTTTCTCCTCAATAATCATCGTGGATTGTTTTTGTTTTTCTGGTTTAACTACCCTTCCTGATCTCAATTGAAGCTCATTTATCCCAACTGGCAGGGCTCAATAGGTAGGAAGAGGGGATGGTCCAATTGAATGAATCAGTGGTACTGCCTTATTATTAGGATTCGGTACCAGTTGAGCAGGTAGTTGAGGTGGTCTAAATGGTGATGCTAAAGGCAATTCTTGACTTTGTTGAGGTAGAGAGGGACAATATGGTTGTGACATATGGTGTGGTGCATAAGAAGTAGGGTATGATGGCATGTGAGCAAGATAGGAATGATATGAATGGTTTGGCCCTCTCCATCCTTGTTTACAAGGTTGAGAGGATTGTCCATGATGAAAATGGTTCCTGTGCTACCAATGTTGAGAGTGATTATTATTATTATTATAATAGGAATATGGAGGTGAACTATAACCATAAAAATGTGGTTCAAGAGCCATACCTACGCTTACCTGGGGCCAGTTTCTTCGTACTCCCATGGCATGTAATGGCTCAGGTTCAGAATACTCTCCTTCAAGTACAACTTTTAATCTAGGTATGGAGGGGAACTCCTCAGTGGCATGGTTCTCTACACATATCACACATTTATTAGCACTTCTTATATCAGCATGACACTCTCTTAAAGGATTCTTTTTCCTACATTTTGGAGAAAAAATAGACAATGAATCTTGTTCATTTTCTATTTTTAGCTAGAATTTCAAAGAGTCTATTTGTTTGCTAACATTATTCATTATTTCAATTTTCATGTTGTCCATTTTATTCTCCAATCCAATGATCATAACATCTGTAGATCCCAATTTGTTAGTTTTTCTTTGACCTCTAGATTGATTTCGGGAGAACTTCCTGCAGAAGTCACAAATTTGTTCAAAAGTTTTCTGAGCAATGTCTCCTTGTCCTAACAAGTTCAAATTATGTCTAGAGTCCTCAGTAAGTCCTTGTAGGAACAAGGTTCGAATAGTACTTAAATCAAATTTGTGTTTGGACCTTTAGAGTATATACAAAAATCTCTCTAAGTAGTCCTCCAAAGTCTCATCATCACCTTGTACAATGGTGAAGATCTCGTCTTGCATTTCTCTAGTTTTACAATATTCCTGATATTTATTCAAAAATACTCTCTTCATATGGTCCCAAGAAATTACAGTGTTTCCTCCTAGTCCCATGAACAAGCGCAAGGCTGAATCCTTGAGAGTTGCAGGAAAAAAAATTAATTTTTGGGCATGAGAAGAATAATCATAACTTCGACATAATATATCAAACTCAAAAAGAAATAAATCTGGGTCTTCATGCACCTTACCACGAAAGTGTGGAAGAGTTGAAGGTGAAATATTCTTCATTTGTACATTCACTTATGAGTTCACTATTGGAAATCCAAAAGTGGACTGCTCTTCATTTACCTAGTTCTTGCCAGTCCCCTCTACATGGTCTTCATGATCAACTATTGTTGTGCCTCCAATCGGACCACTTCTAGAAGATGAAGGTTGACTAATGTTGAATTGAGCTTTCCAATCACCGTTAGCCTCCGTCTTTCCCTTTTTGGGTTATGTCACACCTGAATCACTGTTTCCAAAATCCAAGTGGAATGTTTCGGCGTGATGAATTTGGGTATGTTTTGTCCAATATGAGAAGAGTTTTCAGATTTTTTCAGTATTTTGTCAGCCCTTATTATGCTTTGGACCCCTATCTTTATTAGGCATTCATTTGAAAAAAATCAAATCCAAAAACAAAATTCAAATGCTTGTAAAGAAAAAGAATCTATTAATTGTCGCAACGAATAAAAAAATCAACACTCGTAAAATACTCAAAGCAATAGAAGCATACTGCAGGAAAAAATAATAGCAGACTTACCCCTATTGCATAAAATGGAAAGTTCTTACCAATTTCAAATCACCCCCCTGCAATGGCACCAAAATTTTGGGTGCAAGAATTGCGACTAGGCAGACTCCAACACTTAATTGTCAACCCGAGGGTTTCGTAAACTTAGAGATGAAGCACAGGAAATTCCATAAATGATATGAAATTTTCCTAAATCTGTTCCTACTTCCTTAATTGTAATCTTGCAAAATCAAAAAGAAAAGATCACCCGACAATTTACACCAAAGAAATTCTAGTGTTGGAACACGAAAGAAAGTATTTTTGCAGGAAAATAAATGAAAGGAACTCTCAAACTTCTTGTAAGAAATCTTAACTAATGGAAATGTGAATCTATCTTTATTTGTAGTATAGTTGTGTGTCATGTTAATGATTGGACCCTTGAAGATATCTAACTTCCTTATAGATCTTTCTCCCTACACTAAGTTGTTATACCTGTACTCATGCAATGTACTTGCACTAGTACCAAAACAAAGTTTAGGTGCTGGAAGTTTATTTTAAACCTGTACTAAAGATTTATGTCTTCATGCAGGGTATATAAGCCTTAGGACTAGAGCACTCTATTCCTATATCAGGATATCGATTCCTGTACTGGAATAGAGATTCATGCACCAAGTTTTCCAATTCCTCTTATAAGAAAATAAAGAATGTGTTAACTCAGAGAAAGAATTTGCAAAGGTGAACAAAACTTCAAAATAAATTCCTCAAACAAAAATATGCTTTAACCAATCTCAATCTTTAAAATAATAATTAGGTTCCAAAGTCAAAGCACACTTTTCTTCAATCAAGGAACTTCTTCATGCAATCTAAAGGAATCATCTAATTGCGACAACAAACTTAAATCCTACAATAGTTATTCACACAAATCCAATCTGCATTCCTAACCCTCTTAACTCAGAAAGATTCTCTTTGAAAATAATTAAACATGAAGTCTTATGTTTCCCTAAACAGTATGAAGTACAGGTACAGATTAATGCATCACAACCGCATTCATTCTTGAATTACCAAAGCATATTTAGTTTAAGATATCAAGAACACTTCGGAATGATAATCACACACTGCATAAACACATTAAGCCTCATATATCATATAAGAATAAAAGACTATTACTGTGATGAACCAAAGGAATCAATCTGTGAAACTGTAAATGCACTAGTGTAGGAATGTGTGCTTTCATGATCAAGGTAGAAATGATGTTAAGATTTGAAGAAAATAAATCATAAAACTAAACTCAGTTGAGCATGCACACCACGGATCCGTCACACAGTGATGAAATCAAATATGGACTTTGCAGAAGAATAGAAGCGTTTATTTAATTCACACTTTGCATTAAACAAAATCAACACACCTTTAACGATAAAAGAGGAATACGAGGGAGAACGAGTTGGGTTGGTTGGCCCTAGTCAACCAACTCGTTTCCCTATTCAGGAAACATGAAGACTCAGCTCTTAAAGACACATCAACACAGAATTACAATGCAAGATTGAAATAACATGGCGTAGTCCCTTTCTATTAATAATCAACAAATGTACATCATAAGTTCAAATCCATCCAAGAACGAGGGTGATACCAGTAAAATTATAGATGAACAAATTACAATATCCTTGCTATAGCTATCACTCGCTAGCATTTTCTATCTGAATCCTATATTTTATACATCCATTTAGGCCTGCAGACATAACCAAATTATATACAGTGTTCCAATCTGAGCCTTTCAGCTATGAAAAAATAACAACAATAGTTCATACTAAGCCTTTCGGCTATAACAAAACACTAAACTTAAGCATTCCGTCAGTGACCTAATCTCCATCATATCCTTGACTTATCTCCACTCCGAGCCCAACTCGAGTTGACTGTTCTGGAACAAGGTGTCTGCATTAGGTAGTGAGTTGTCACGACAGTTTAGGATTCACTAGTGGTGCAGGAATCCTACTTGCTTTGACCATGCTAACGAAATGATCAATACATTGTTTATCAAATACTTTAGGGAAAAAAATATTATTTGCAAAGAATATTAAAGGTACAAAATATATGAAAATGATTAATTAAACACATTCGTAACCCTTAAACATGAAATATAAAGCTAGTGTAGGAAAAGGCACGATTCTTGGACTAGTGCAGGAATAAGGAGGTTGTAAGCTTAAAATAGAGGTCTAAGGCTATGTTTTTGAGGTGGAAAAGGGGTTAAAAATGAAACAATTTAGCCTACCAACAGTGACAAACCCTTGAGGAAAATTGACATTTCATTGATTTGGACCCCTAGCCGCTCCCATGACAAGGCATGCATGTGACTGAGGCCTTCTAGTCACTCCCACAACAAGGGCATGCCAAAGATTGTGGACTTTTTCAACTAGTTCTAAGCCAGTGACCCTAGATTTTGTGCCACCTTTTCAAGGTCAGGACGTAGGCCACTGCCCAGAACTTTATGAAAGTTTCATAAATGATAAATAAATTTTGAAAAAATGTACTAATGCAAACACCTGATCAATGACTTGACTAGACCCCTACTAGCCATTACATGGATTTCGTCAAACATGTCACAAATATGCATTCTACAGGTCATAACAATAGATCTAATCATAAGGGTCACATACTTATCTGAGATTCGTAAAGAAGCATTGCTGCCATATCACAATAGTTGCATTATCATCTATTAGGTCATATATTCATTTTACTTTCAGTTACTAATCAAAACATGATGATAGACATACATCAAGTCTTTCATAAAACATATCTATAACCAACTTATAACCAACAAAAATAACAAGGATATAACAATCATATAATCCACATATTTACACATGAAATACCAAGGAGAAGAAACTATTATTAATGAATGCAAAAGCCAACCATGTTTCAGACTTCCACGAACCACCCGACCATAGATTGTCTGAACCAAATCTTTATTTCAACCAATTTACCCCCTGAACTTAATTGAACTGACAAAAGGTACCAACTGATCCTCAGAAGCCTTTTTATTAATGAGGCCTCTATTTTTTTCAATATTCCATTATTTTCCCTCATTTTCTTCCTCACATGCAACCTATGACC
This sequence comes from Pinus taeda, assembly GCA_000404065.3. Classification (NCBI taxonomy): domain Eukaryota; kingdom Viridiplantae; phylum Streptophyta; class Pinopsida; order Pinales; family Pinaceae; genus Pinus; species Pinus taeda. Next base: position 372,517 of record APFE031206167.1, read on the forward strand.
TTTCCTAATTTATTTTATTATCATAAATAAAATGTCAATTAATGCCTCATGCCTTTCCAAAGCCTTTTCCTTTTCCTTTTCCAATTTCCTTAGCCATAATAAATCAAATGAACATCCACACTTGGAAATTTTACCGAACATTTAGCTTGGAATACGTGTCCCATGACCTTGGTTATTATTTTTCCTTTATCAAGTTTATTACATGGAATTTTGATCAGGGATATTATAGAACCCTCCCCTTTGGGGGAACACCATCCTCGATGTTCAACACCACCTATAACCAACAAAACCAGTGAAAACCAAATCATACTTCCCATGGAGCTTTATGATCCAACTCGTTGTAGTATTTACAACGAACAACCTACTGAAAACATGGAAATCATATCGTTTACTAGAGCTTTATAAAACAACTAATTATCGTATTCACAAATTCACCATTGAGCAATAAAACAAATTCACATCATACCTCATCGGTACCTCGTCAATTCTTGTCACTTCCTTTCACAAAAAGCCAGACCATCTCTTGACTAAATCATCATGAATAAACATATCATATATGGTTAGCTCAAAACACAACCATCATAGATTAAAATGATGAATGACATGCAATCATCATAAACCAAAATCATATATCACATGTAACCATCATAAATCAGAATCATAGATCACATGCAGGGAAAATTTTAAGGATGGATATCTATTTGAAAGTTTTGAAACCTTGGCGAATCTTAGTAATTTATAATAGAAAATTTCTAAAATTTTAGATAATATATATTTTTTGAAATATCTAAAATTTGATGATATTATATTAGTATATATAGGATATTGGTGATTTTTAAGGTAAAATAATTTCAAACTATAAAATTTAGGTGAATTATTTTTAGAAAAAAATGGAAATTGACGAATATTTTTTTGGAAAAAGTATAGAAAATTAGCCCACCTGCGAATATTAGCCCCTAAAATTTTCCCTCGTCACATGCATAATAAAAATGAAATAAAATACTGATACTTATCCTTTAATCGGTCCTTCGCTTCTACCTTTATCCTTTATCCTTTTTGTACACACATCAGATTGGTTGGCACACCTAGCAGGCACTGGGTGCCTTTTTCTTTTCTTCAATCACATAGACATACACAATGTACATTGCAACACATACATCCACACACAGTGTATGACACCACATAATGCATACACATACACCTAATATACATCACGACACATATGCCTACACCTGGTGTACAACACAACATAATACATACTTCTACATTCGGTTACAACACAATACACTTATATACACATAGTACAACACAATGAATAGACATGTCACGGTGCCACAACTACACAATGCACATACATAGTACCGAATGTACACAACACAACATATACGACATGCACACAATACCACATGTACAACATGTACACAGTACAACCTATACACAACACCACCTACATAACATGTACATGGCACCATCTGCACAATGTGTATAAGATGCCACATGTACACAACACCACCTGTACAATGTGTACAAAACACCACATGTACACAGCACCACATGCACGACATGTGGACGGAACCACATGTACACAACACCACATGCACAACAAGTGCTCGAAACCACCTAAAAATAGCACTACATATACAATATGTACACAACACCACATGTGCACAACACCACATGTACAATCATGCACACAACACCATATGTACAGAGCACCATATGTACAACATGTACACAACACCATATGTACATAGAACCACATGTACAACATGCACACAGCACCATATGTACATAGAAATACATATACAACATGTACATAGCACCATATGTACACAACATCGCATATCCAACATGCGCACAACAACATATGCACACAACACCGCATATCAGACATGCACATGATACAATATGTACACAACACTGCATATCCAACATGTACATTGTACCATCTATACCCAACACTGCAGATGCAATATACACACAACACCATATATACAATAGGAACACAACATCATATATACACAATATTACATATGCTACATGTACACAACACCAATACTGCACATCCTAATACCAAATTGTCCTTACCAAATGGCCTTTCTTCTATTGTCTTATCCATGCTTGTCCCAACATGTCGCAAAGCACACTGCTTTCATTCTGCTTATGTATCCCTCAGCAGAGCTTGTCCATGACATAGACATAGTATAATCAGATAATATCAACTCATAACCATATGATACTGACCTCATAGATTTGTTAAAACTACTCTTCCCACTTGATTCCCCATAATACCAGGAACCTGTTTATGCCATTCACCTACATAAGCAATCATTCCTCCACAAGAATGATTCCTGATGACTCTGTCAGACAATGACATACATACCTATATAGAGACATACATACATATAAACATTAGCATAAAAAATCATGGTCCCTAACGACCCTATCAGACAATGATATACATACATATATATACATGTAAACATATATAGACCTCAACATGATCATGATCACAACATAATTACCATATATCATAAGGTATAGGTTAAGAGGACTCCCTTTATCCATGCAGCGCATGCACAACATCAAGAACATCAGTTCCCAACATACCTAATGCATATGATACCTCAAATCCATTCAATTTACCTTTCTTGTTACCTTCCACATGATTTTCCTACCACCGTCCATTATCCTCATGGACCTAACCAATCAACCAACTATCATACTCTTGCCTTCAACTGCCCTTATACATGCATCAAGCTTCATTCGGGTCTTACATTACCTGTTGGACTTCATTCAATTCTCCTCGAGCTCCACTAACTTCCATCTTTCCCAACCAAATCCTAAGACCCTCAAAACATAAAAGGAAACAACAATAAATCCAACAAGAAGAAAACCATGGTAAGGCCTTGCACCAAATGCAATCAAAACCAATAAATCAAGCTCAAACAAATCACAAAATACCGAAGGCACAAAGCTCCCAACAAACACCATGACTCAACCCCATGGGTTCCTAATGGATCCAAGGGAAATTCAACTTGAGTCATCTTCAAGATTTCATGGTAGTCTCTTTTGCCATGTAATCCTTACATCATACTTCCATAAACACATAATTGTTAGTGTATAAATAAATATAACAATACACCGATTATCTTATCTCGTTGTGCCAAGCACACTGCCTTGTAATTGAACATGTACACCTCTTAAGGAACTCTGATTCCTCAATGAATATGATCATATCTAGAAACTAATTAATATACCAGTCAAATACATGTTCATGAGTCTAACACTTATCCATATAATGCCAAATAAAATCAAGGTTAATAAGACTTAATGTATGCAAAGCAATCATTCATTTGGAACTACAGTTTCCAAACATAGCCAAAGGAATTCTCACCCAATTCATTTATTTTACCTTTTACCTTGATGCAACTGAGTCTTATTATATGCTATCACATCAACCAGTTGTTAGTTATATACACAAATCAACTATTACCTTGTCATGCTAATACCAAGCATATTTCTCTACAACTTCACACACATGTCACACGTTCCAAAGATCAAGACATTGTGCATATTAATTTGAAATCAACCTTTTCCAAGACTAACAACCATGCCAAAATCAACAGTCAACTCACAGACATTAATTTTAATACTATAACTAGCACTCACTCACACTCAAGTACATATCAAATGTCTCAACACATAATGTGTTAGTAAAACCATCTTGAAACTAGGTCATTCATTCAGTCAATATTATAGACACATACTCATAAAATTCAATTAATTAACATTCAAACAACAAATAGATAATATAATAGACACTCAAGAACCAATAGACGACATAATCAAACTCATACCTCAATGTATTTCAAGGGAGGTTATCTTGTCTACACGATCAATCTAGATTAGAATGATATAATTTCGCAACACATCAACTAAAAATTAAATAAGGTCATGATATCCATAACAGTAACTAGCTAACATGTTCACATCATAAACTCATAAACAATTTTCATTCATGCATAACAATCACATATGCGCAGTTAGTCTAGATTAGTACAACATAATATCATAAATATGTCGACTCATACCTGAATGTCATAACCCTAACCATCTGCATAGGCCAATCCAAATTAGCATGACACATAAGTTCCTAAGTGAAATTACCATTATCATAATGTGTATGACTACAATGCATATAACAAGTTACTACCATCCATGACTATTTGACACATATGCATATCACCACACTGATTAACTAGTATCTATCATGTATGTAACCAAAAAACAATAGAATGGCAAACATGTATATAACCCTAATGCATATGATAATCCATTAACTAACATACCTACATGCCAAACATACAATACATGTATGACGATCTTCTCTTACCCCGAAGTCTAGTGCTGCAACCTCACTCTAATGGTCTACATTGTCTGCTCTATGTCATCCAACACATCAGCATCATAACACACCAATAAAATCATGATGACACAAGACCACAACAATGATCATCACAATGCATATCTTACCTACTATACATGCATAACCATGACCATGACAATGTATGCATAACAACATATAGAAATTGACATGCATAACAAATGCATATACAACTGACATGCATTCATGGCAACCACATCCAACAACATACCATCTATTTTCACATGGAAACACCACTGCAACCATGGAAGCCACCATGCATACACAATAAGTACATAGAGCCTAATCATATAGAACACATATATGCAACTGACATGAATGCATGACCAACACATTTCCCATCTAGTCCAAGGGGTGAACCATGCTCTTATAGCACTCCGTAACAACCTCCTCCCACATTTACCCAAGTTAACCGGTCCGTTGGGTAAAATGTGATGATAGGATACTATGATGTGATTCAACTCCCCATATAGAGTTAAATAAGTGGAACCAACAAAACCAAGCCAATTTGACCTTCCACGCACACTACAAAACCTTCGGGAGCCAACCAACCCCCAAGGCAACTTGACATTTTGTTGATTTGGACCCCCAACTTCTCACATCATAAGCCATGCATGTGATTGAGGCCTTCCAGTCACTCCCACAACAAGGGCATGCGATCGACTATGGACTTTTTCAGCTAGTTCTGAGCGAGTGACCCTAGATTCTGTGCCACTTTTTCAAGGCTAGGACTTAGGCCATTGCCCAAAACTTCATGAAACTTTCAGAAATGATAAATAACATTTGAACAAAGGTACTAATGAAAACACTTGATCAATGACTTGAATTGACCCCTCATATAGATCTGAGCATAGGGGCCTCATACTTATCTGAGATTCGTAAAGAAGCATTGTTTCCATATAGAAATAGTTGCATTATCATATATTAGGTCATATATTCATTGTACTTTCAATTACTAATCAAAACATGATGAGATCCATACATCAAGTCTGTCATAAAACATACTCATAACTAAAAAAAGTAACAAGGATATAACAATTGTATACTCCACATATAAGCCAATACATTTACACATGAAATTCCAAGTAGAAGAAGCTATTATTAATGAATGAAAAATCCAACAAGGTTTGGGACTTCCACGAACCACTCGACCATAGATTGGTTGAACCAAATCTTTATTCTAGCCAATTACCCCTATGCCATATTCCAAGCATGAATGTTGGAATCAAAACCAAACCAAACTAGGTTTCCTCAGGCTTTACCGCAATCCCCTTTGGATAAGTAGACCGTAAACAAGCATGGATGTTGCCACATTTCTCCACCTACACCATGAGGAATTTTTCTGTCTCCTAGTCTCTAGGCTTTACCGTATATCCCTCGATACATTAGTCGAAGATTCCTAGGTATAATGAAGACTCCACCCTCCAAAATTCACTGTATATCCTTCCATTCACCAAACAAGTATTCCTAGCCCTGATCAAGGGCACACACCTACAAGCTTTCCCGTGTATCCTGCCATTCACTGCTCAATGATTCCTAGGCCCACTAAGGGACATAAAATTTGTCTTTAGCACAACCCCAGTCTGGTTTAGGGATTCATAGGCCTTGTGTTCTTTCTTTCAGAGACCACCTCACTTAGTTTCAAAACCATCCAACAATCTAGCTCAACCAAATACAAGAGAACCCATCACACCATGGATATCATAAATGGAAAGGAAAGACTGGAGAACACTGTCACACCTGGAAAAACCCATGCCAATGATAGCAAGAGAACCAAATACACACATGCATGTACCATGCATACCGAAACTAGCAAGGAAATCACACATGCAAATTGATACGTGCAGATAGTCCCGCTATAACTGCTAGATGCTTCTCTTCCTTGCTTGATCTTTGCCTTCTCAGTCATTCCTTTTCTTTCTTGATCCAATGCCAAAGTGCTCCAAGAAAAATCTAAGTGTCCAAGAGAGTGTGTGTGAGAGAGAGAAGAGAGAGAGATCTCTAAAACTAAACTGAAAAAAGGTACCAACTGATCCTCATAATCCTTTTTATTAATGAGGCCTCTATTTTCTTCAATTTACCATTATTTTCCTTTATTTTCCTCCTCACATGCAAATTGTGACTTTTTACGTTCCTTTTCTCCTAGTTTCCATTATTTTCATAAATAAATTGCCAATTAATGTCTCATGTCTTTCCAAAGCCTTTGCCTTTGCCTTTGCTTTGCCAATTTCCTTAGCCATAATAAACCAAATGAACACCCACACTAGTATGTTTTGCCCATCATTCAGTTGGGAATACGTGTCCCATCACCTTGGTTATTATTTTTTTCTTTACTAACTTTATTACATGGAATTTTGGCGAGGGATGTTAGATATGTATTCTATTTTTGTTGTGGATAAGAATATTGATGACCACTTGTTGCTCAACCATAAAACAAGACAACCACCTATACAGAAAGATGTTCCACTAGTACTTTTATGATCATCAACACTTCCTACCCAATCAACATTTATACATGCTGTAATAGTTAAATCATTTCCTTTCAGATACCATAATCCATATTCTTCCCTTGAGACATAAATATCTCCTTTTTACTACAATGCCATGTGATTCTTTTTGTGTTGCTTGGAATCAGGCTACCTCTCTGCCTGCCTGCATCACATATGGTTATAAATAAATCATCCATACTTTTCTTGCAACTTTTCAGCTTCGAAATGATTTCTTGACATATTATGCTTCATATGAATTTTTATTGTTGATTCTATCTGTCAATATGAATTAACTTTGCTCGTCACTAAAACTGTACATAATATTCCTTTATGTGAATCTCTCAATGATTGATCTTCAAGTGTGCCACGGTGGTTGCTTAGAATCCCCCTCTACAATATTCAGGGAGTCATCGTGATATGTTCTTCAAAATAATTTACCACCCAACTCTTTGGTTGGATCATACTGAACCTTGTCATTGTCTAATGTCCTTGTTTCTACCTCAATATCTTTTTCCTTTACAAATCCTGAAAGAATTGCTGCTAAAACTTTCTTATTTTCTTTATCTTCTTGCATTTCTTGTCCTTTCCTATACTTCAGGTTAGGGTTTCCATGCATGGATGATTCCATCCTGTATCTAAAATCTCGAGCCATGTGCCCATAGTTATGGAATTTGTAACATTCATACAACCTAAACTTCCTATTGTTAAAGCCATGGTGAAACCTGTCTTCATATCTTAAAAACTTGCTTCTTGGATACCTGCTTCTAGGGTTTTGATTCTATTGATAATATCTGATATAATTGTACATGTTATAATTTTGACAATCCCTAGCCATTTTTCCAAAGCTAGCACATGAAAAACAATAACCATTAAACAAATTTGCATATTTGAATGAGTTATATTGTCTAAATCACCTTCTATATTCACTCCTTGGAGGAGGAACTGTCTCTTGATTACTTCTTGGAGTTGCATCATTTTTAATTTTCTTTTGTCCTTCATTTTGATTTTCCTTTGACTACTCATGAACTCATCCAATGCTCTAGAGATACTTGCAAGGTTATGTTGGACATTTCCCCTTTTTTCTTCATTTCGTAGAGAGGCTATTTCAGCTTCTAGTTTTTCCCTTGCCTCATTACTTTCTTTTAACTCATTCCTAAGTGATTCTTCAATTATTTTGGCTTCTTCTAACTTTAATCTAAGGTTGATGATTTCTTCTTCATTCATTTTGTTGAGGTTCTTGGCACGTTCTTTTACCTTCTTCAATTCGACTTCCAGAGAATTAACATTTTTCCTTTTTTCTTTAACTTTTTTTTATAACCCCAACAACTTCGTTTTGAAATTCAATTTCAGTATTTCTTCTTCTTCATCTTATTCTTTGTCAAGTGCTTCCTTCTCGTTATGATTAGCCATAAATAATACTCTTTCTATGTTTTCTTTATCACTGTCACTTTATTCTTTAGATGAGGAACTATCTTCCTTAGAGAGGAAGTTTTTCTCAAAACCCTTTCTTCTTACCTTTCTTGTTGAAATTTATTTGACCCTTCTTTCCTTTTGTAAATGTGTCATTCTTATGAGGGCACTGAGCAGAAAAATTACCAATCTCACCACAGTCAAAACATACAAATAGAATTTTTCCTTTGTACTTACCTATTCCTCGTTTCATCTTCCCTGTAATGTACATAAATTCTTCATCTAGAGTTTCTTCTTCTTCTTCTTCTTTGCAACAACTAAATCTAGGTTTGGATACATGTTTGTCCTTATCGATCTTCTTGGATGTTGTAAATGTTGTTTCTATTTTAAATGAACCATTTTCCTATTCAGTTCTCTTTTCATATGTTGTAACTATCCCATGTGGTTCATCCATACTCAAGTTGCTTAAATCTGATCCATCTTCAAAGACAAAAACCTTAGGAATAACTCTTGCTAGAAGAGTTCTGAGGACTTTTCAAACAATAACCCTTTTTTCAGCTGGTTCTCCAAAAACTTCCAAGGAATTTTTTGTTTCATATACACGTTGAAAGTAAGCTGCAATGTTCTCATCTTCTTTCATCCTTAGTTGTTCAATTCGAGCTTTGTAAATTTGAAGTTTTGCTTCCTTGACCTTCGAGTATCCTGCATATATGTTTTGAAGCTTGTCCCAAAGTTCTTTAGTTGTTTTACAACACAATACGTTAACATAAACATATTAAGTGAGTCCAATTATAATAATATCTTTTACATATGTTGTTGCTTTATATCCATGTTCGACTATTTCCTAAACCGCATATCCTTGTGCAAGTAAATGAACCTGCATCCTTCCGCTCCATAGTGCATAGTTATCTCCATTAAATAGAGGAACTCTATTCTTGGTGTATTCCATGATATCCTTCTAGTTGTTAAATTTCTACTAAAGGAACCAAGCTCCGATACCAATTGTTGGAAATACCGAGTGGGGGGGGGTGGGGAGGGGGGGTGGGGGGGGGGGGGTGTTTGGTGGTGAATAAATATTTCCTAGCAATCAACATTTTAATAATATTCTTCAGAGCATTAGTTAATTTCTAGTTATTATTATTATTGTTTAGCAAGAGAAATAAACCCCAATGCAAAATAGAGATAATATACACAAAAATTTTCAGTGGAAAACCGGTTTCGGGTAAAAAACCACTTAAAATTTTTGTAATAAGTTCTTTAATCTTTAGCCCCAACTGAAAATAAATCTACAAATTCCTAAAACACTAGAAAATCCTTCTTCTCTAGCTCTCACTGGAAGGATGTCCCAATGTCTTGGTTTTATCACCAGTCAGCTGAAAGGATGCCCCAACACCCAAGTAAGCCACAAATTAGCCTAGCACCACCCTACCACCCTGAAATGTTTACAACCCCAACTTGTAGGTGACTTCATTCACCTGCCTAGCACCATCCTACCACCCTAAAAGGCAAAATTAAAATAAAAGTGATTGTGGACTCCATACTAGGGACAATGGTCCACTTACAATGATATATTTTGATTGATCAACAATTCTAGATTAAACTACCCTTTACTTAACAAACATAGAACGACTCACTCGATTGCATTACAAGCCCTTATCCCAAAAAAATTGCCTTCTTCAACTCTTGGAAATGACATAAAATTTTACAATTACGTAGATGTACATTGGTTGACTTCAATTGATAACGGGACTTTATTTACAAGGCTTACAAGACTTGAAAAGTGCTAATCATTTTATCCTTGAAGATGATGGTTAGAATTTTTTGCAAAATGAGTCAGAGATGATGGACTTCTTTGGCTGCTTGTGTACAATAATTTGTCTTTCAACAAAAATGCTCTTCCATGCTACCTTTTCTTCTCATATCTTCACAACTATAAGTGACACGAAGAATATGTTCTTTGGAGAAATTCAACACCTGAAAGAAGTTGAACCCGAGCGAAAACCCAATACCAAAAGAAAATAAGAGCATATAACCACTTAACCAAATCACTTACCTTTGTCTGAAATGGAGAGTTAGTGCAACAAAACTAGAATGAATTGTAACAATGATAAACATAAAGGCACATTGGAGTTATTCAACTTGTAACAAGATACATACGATGATTTAATGTAAAAATGAAATTAAGTACAACAATGCTTACTTACTTGGACCCTTCTTGATGTCACCGAGATCTTTAGTAATACTCAAAATTTGAACCAATCCTTGTTGCCTTGAAACACGAGACCAAAATGACACTAAAACTGTGGTCCTACCTAGACTTTAAGTGAGACCTAACCAAACCTAAAGATTGACTTTAATTAGATAGATAATTGACCCTACAAGACTATACTATAAGCTAAAATGGATCCCAAAACATACAACAATTGAGATATATCAAAACAATATTTTAAAACAATAGATGTTTAAGTGACGTACTACATCATGATTCTGATTCACTGGGATGCATAACAAAGGGCTAAAAACAATTTTTTGTGTTCTTTTCTCCTCTTCTAAACAAGGTTACATGTCTTTTGTAGTCACGGATGAGAGACAATCATCTTGAGTTATCTAATTGATTACAATTGCAAACAAAACTCTTCGTTTCCTTTTGAAACTAAACTGTGCCCAAAAAAAACATAAGAAATAGGCATCCCAAAATTCACTATATTGTGACAAGACATCCCGCAATAGGACCGAAACTTTTAGAGACCAAAAATGAGAAACAAAACCCCTTAAATCTCTGTTGATGCTTGCGTTATTCCTCCTTAGGAGTGGACGCAAAGTTAGGAGCTATTATCTCAAGATTATTCGTTAAAGTCCATGATTTTTGAGGTAAATTAGGAACTCCGTCTTATAGACCTAGGAGTGTTCCATAATTTGAACTTTATGCCATGATAATTGTTTAGAAATGATAACCGTTAGAGTAGGAAAGTTAGGAATTTTAATTATTTTGAAACATTTATTTTTTCTAACATGCTTTGGCTTAAGGTCTAAGAAAGGAAGTTGTTGGTGTCCTTGAATTTGATGTTAATAACAAGCAAAGAAATGATTGGATTAGTGAATTTGGTCCTAAAAATATTGTGAAGTCAATAATTGAGTTACTATCTTTGGTTCTTGAAGATATTCAACTTATACACAATGAGATTCCGATGAGAATCATTGTCATATATTGACAACAGGGCATACCATAGATCCCATAAAACTGGGTCTTCAACTTCAAACCTAATTTTCTCTCAAACCAGAAGGAACCACAGGGTGTAAGGTGGATCTATCTAGAAGTACCTTGACATGATATTCCAAGAATTTCCATGTGAAATTTTCCATCGAAGATCAGGGTAGCTTCGGGTGCTTCTTGTGTTGAAATTAATGGCAGCCACATATAACCAGTCAAGTGGTCCTCATTTGGAGATCATCATCAAGAATTTTCTTCTTCTCTCTTCTTTGGTTTGTATCGTACAAGTCTAAATTTGGGTCGTGGATATTGATTCGTACAAGTCTGAGAATGTAGGGTCCGAAGCTCATACATACATATTAGGGTTTTTAGTTTGTAGCCACAAGGTTGTTACGAGAAATTTTTGGTTGTAGCCGCATGCATAGAAGCCTCTCTGTGCGTTTGAGACCTAGGGTTTTAGGTGAAATTTGACCACAGTTAATTGAAGATGATCGCAAGATGGGAAAATTATCTTTGATTAATATTGTTGTTGGGTTCATATTTCTTGGATATTGTTTGGTTGGTTTTGTTGCATAGTTTTGTTCTTGAAGAATTAGATCATTGTACTCTCTCTTTGTTGAACATTTTACGACAATCTAATAAGAAGAAGAATTTGAAAGGGTTTTACTCCTTGTGAGGTGTTTCCCTGGTCTCGATCCAATCCTGGTGTCTCTATGTGTGAATTCTTTTATTTAATTGTTCCTTTATCTTCCATTGCATTGTTGATGATATTGTTCTTTCTACATAATTGCATATGATGCAATGATATTATGATTTTGTAGGTGCATTCAATGTATAAATGATGAAATGAAATTATCTAAAGCAAAGAACAATATAGCCCTAAGAAAACTTAATAATAATAGGTGGTGGGATAACACGCTTGGATTGGAGGGCCAACGAGAAATGCCAGAAGATAGTATAATGGGATTTGATTCCCATCCATCATACCACTAAGGCCGTTGGTGTGGTGGTGGATGGGGTTTAGGAATTTCCCAAATGTTGGGATGTGACTAAGGAGGAGAGTTATGTGATGCATGAGGATTAGGTGGAGGACCACCTATATATAGATGCACAATTTGAGTTAACTGGTTGAACTTGTTAGAGTCTACATCAAAGTGAATAGAAAATCTTATTCTCTTGTTCTTGCCTTCACGCCAAAACATGTTTGTCCTTCTTCCCTATCCTCTACTATTTCTGTTGGAACCCCTATTAAAGAAAGACATCTATGGCAGAGAGAAAAAACTCTTATTGTGAAATCATATGATTTAATCACATGATAATTAAAAACTAAGACAAATTAAATAGTAACATGAATAGGACTTATATAGTATAACAATTCACGTAATTGAAACAAACATATGAAAAATGGAGTGACTAAAAGCCTATGATAGAAATGAGATGAAAAATCTCTTTCAAAATATTCATCATGGCCTTGATCATGCAAGTTTAACAAATAAACTGGATCATTGGTTGCAACTTATCATTTTGAATATGAAAACTAAACAAAATATGGGTTCTATAACCAGGTTGATTGAATGTGCATAGGTCAAAGGAATGTTGTAAGTTCTCCAATATGAGAAAATAATGGTTGTATAGTGAACAAAACCAACCCTGGGTCACTTTTTATGATTCATCAAAGTACCATTCCACAAAATGTTTCATTCATGCTCTGATAATGAGTAATAGGAAAGAATTAGTACAAGATGGAATGAATAATGTATGAAATAAAAAAAATAAAAAATAAAAATAAAAAAAATGAAATGTGGTCTCCACTAAGCAAATAAAATGTGGATGCATAGCAAATGTTCGAAGACAACCTATATCACTCTTAAATCATTTTTTAACTATGAGAGTATGTCTAGGATTCTTCATTGCTCAACATACTATTAAAACTTAATAAGGAGGTGTTGGAGCAACGATCAGACAGGGGGGCTGAATTAGTGTGTGAGAAATTTTACCATTTCATAACTTTTCATAATAAGTCAATCATAACACAATGGACCATAACCATAAGTAGCATATCAATATGTACAAAAATGCACCATAAAGCTATCATAACAACAATAACACATCAAGAAGCCATCACATCAAAGATACACAAGACCCTTATCGGAGAAACAAAAATCCTTCTTCTTTATCCTCAATTCATTACACAATTTTGCAGGCTCTAATCCACTAGAGGCAACCTGTTGTCTTAGGTGGGATGGACCCAGTTTAAAAGTGTGTTACGCACCAACGAAGCCCTCAACCACTGGCCCTCTCGGCAACGACCTCCAAGCAGATTGCAGTATCACCCAAAGTGATTATGGGAGGTTGCAGAACCAGGTTTCTGTAGCCTAAGGGATAATGCGATGTGGCACTGTTCTATTTTATTTATGCTTTAATTCTTATAAACAACTTCGCATTAATAAAAAACTTCACCCTTATACATTACTTTGAATAATTACATTCATATCTTAAGCATAACATAAACATTCATAAATTGTGCAGTACTGAAATAAGTGCAGATAATAAGCAAATACAAACTGAGACACAGATTTTACCTTGGTTCATCCCAATGTGGTACTACGTCCACAAGAACTGTTTCTTATAATGTGGAATTTGGTATAACGAATAGTTATGCCCTAAGCACACAACTGCAGGGTGTCTGTGCACTCAGCTGCAGACCTAGGATTCCACACACACAACTGCGGAGTCTCACCCTTCCTCCAAAGTACAAACCACAAAAATATCACATAAACATAGATTTGTTCCAACACATCATGCCTTCTTCTTTATTATTCATCCCTATATATGCTATTACATGAGGGATTTCATCATTACATTACCATGGACCCAATACCATGGTTTTCAAAATACAAGGGGTTATGGCCCAAAACCAACAAATTTACAATATTTTAATGCTTTTACAAAAAGGAAGAGGCTTTGGCGTGAAGCCATGATGTTGCGCGATGACTTTTCTATGTAGTCTTCATCGTGCTCTGCTGCTCTACTATGTGGTTCACTTTGTACTCCACGACATCCTTTCTACTATGCGCTTCCACAAAACTTGGATTTCTTCCAAAATCTGCCTAAAATTTGGCCAAGTTGGGATGCGCCCAACAGGCCCCCAACACTCACATGTGACCCATCCCCAGTCACTCAGCTGACGTAGCCCGAATATTTTTTATGACGCTCGTGTAGGCCTCATTATACTGCTGAAGTATTTCTACAAGTTGTTTCTCCTCTCGGCACCCTTCTTCCAGTAGTGCCTCTATTGTTGGTTCAACAAACTTTTGTAGCACTTCTTTCTCCTTCTGTCGTAGCTCCTTGAGACTATCATCTACTTCCTGAAAAAAAATTTGGGCCTCATCCTTCCACGACTGAGTCCTCTTTGTTAAAATATGCTCTTTTCTCCAAAGGTCTTCAATCCGCTTTTGAAGAGCCAATCCTTCAGTGATTTTGGTGAGCCTCTGTGAAAGTGGTAAGGTATTCGCAGTTTCTCAGAGTTCTTCCAACTGCTTCTGCTACATCTGAAGTTCCTCTTCAATCCTTTGAATGTTTGTATCCTCCTGCAGTGAGGTCCAAATCTACATAGTTTCATCTAGTAGTTTTCCGGAGTCCACATCGGAGATGCCTTTCAGTGCATATTTTATATCTGTTTCCCTTTGCCCACGTACTTCTAGTGGCGTGACTTGCTGCAGCCTCATTTTTAGCTTAGTAATCTTCACTTGATACTTGAACTTCATTTTTGCAAATTTATTCTTTGAATATCTTATTGCGAGGCCGAGCTTCACGATCTTCTCTGCTAGTGACTCTACTTCGCGGACCTTTATGTCCGGAATTTCACTACAAGTTTTTGCTATGAATTCATCTAGCTTCTACTATTGTTGGTATGCTCCATCCCTTTCCTTAATCAATTGATCGAGCTCCTTCTTCAACGAAGCTCTTTCTTTTCCACCTGAATATTTAATGGAAAAATGCGTTGTTGTCGCTCTTGCAGTTCAATTATTATACCTTGGTGGAACTCATGTAATATCTACGTTGGCAGTGTGCAGATGTTCATATGACACGGTCCCACCCTTTTTCTCGCAATTTGTCTTCGATTGATTCAAACTATAATGCTCAAGCTAGTATTTGCATAATCCTTAATCCAAATGTTGTTTCTATCCGTCGCTCTAGCTGCAGTGGTTGCCCTGTCTATTCTAGTTGCCTAGTTGTCTGCGACAGTGCCTTTAATTATGCAATGCCTTGTTGAACATCTTACAAGAGCACTCTATAGTGATTATTAATCCTTTCCCATGTTTCTACTGTTACTTCCTCGACTTTGTCTCCAATTTCATCGATGTCCCCTTCAATAAGGACAAGTGGTATTGCACCCTTAGATTTGTCCACCTTCTGCTTCTTCCTTGCGCTCATTGTAGGTGTTGTAGTTATCCTCTTCTTGATGATGAACAACAATTCAACTAATGCCTCTTCATTTCATAGAGGGTCCTGGGTATCCTGTTCCTGCTTTGGCTTTGTCTCTTCTGTGTCTTTTCCTTGTTGGCATTATGATGCATGTGTTGTCCTTGATGGCAACTCACTTGTAACAGAACAAGTATATGGTAACTAGATGAATCCACAGGTCATTTCAGAGGTGACAAAGTGATGGAACAGAATAAAAGAATGATGGGACAAAAGTTTACAGATCAGAATAAGAAGTTTGATAAAGGTGAATATTTGAAGATCTATACGCGGGTTCGTTAAGACCAAGTCGTGTATACACGCAAATACAAAGAAGAAAAGTTGCGTATATGTTGACACACTAATTTAAGAATACCAAGGGTTATTACCATGGTATTAGCCCACAATATTGAGCGTAGTAATGATTACTTGATCCCATCCAAGATTACCACTGACACTAGTGTAGTTTTGGCATATGGTATTGGGTAAGGCTCTAACTATATAAGGAGGTGAAGATTAAACTTCTAAGTGTGCATGTGAAAGGGATTTTTATGAATATTTCAATCTGAAGTATATTTGCATTATAAGGGCCATAGTTGACTCATGGATCTGAAATAATTATGCACCGATGGATACAATGATGGATCAAGACCATGAGACCTGAAATGACTTTCCATTGTATGATCTCCTCATAGATTGACTAGATCTAAGTATTGACGCATGTTTTTATCTCTGAATATTATGATCTCGGTCTTTCTGAAGTTCTGAAGAGATGCACAATCTCAGCTCAAAATTTGCAAATATGTACATAGGTTGGTCTCGGTGAAGTCGCGTATACACGCGGGTTCATTTCTTCAAAGTTGCATAAATAAAAGAATGGTTTATGTTCATAAATGACTGATCAACCTAATCATTGTTGTTATATCTATGTTAGTTGTCAATGATGTCCTCATGTTGATTTGGGTTGAGTGATAATGTCTAAAGTAGAATTGATTGAATGGTGAAGTTGAATTTGGTTACATGTTGATTGGTTGAAAAGATTATTGATGCTGCTAACTATATGAGGGTTTTGTAAGCTAAGATAATATTTCAGAATAACTCTAGTCAACTCTGTGTCTGATTCAGAATTACAAGTTTTAGTATATTGAGATCTGTACACAAGTTTCTCTACAAAAAAGCGCGTATATACATGGTTTCCTTAAGTGAAGTAGCATATACATGTTGGCATATGAATGATTAGGGTTGCAGTTGATTCTGTGTGTTGATATAGTATTCTGAGTTCAGTTTTGTGTTCTGGCTACAGTGATCTCACTGTTCTATTTGAATTAAGTTGGTGTTTTCTTCAGGTGATCTATAGGTTGTGATGTATTAAAGTAGGTGGATCTAGTGTGAAAATTTATGAAACATGGTCCACATATGTTGTTGAGAGTTGGAGCCTTCAGTGAGGAAGTTGAAGCTTCCTTCTAGTAGTAGTTGGTAATCAGACAAGGGAAATGGAGCTCCCTTCCAATAGGAGTTGGAGAATGAGTGAAGGTTGTAACCTTCAACAAGTGGGTTCTTGCGTACTAGAATGAGTTTGCACTAGTACAATAATGTAAGAAGTTTTTGATATTAATAAGTTTGATGACTGAGACGAGAGCAGTGGTGGTTTTTTCCCACATTGAGTTTCCACCTTAAATCCCAGTGTTCATGTGTGTTTCTTATATGTGATACTTTATTATGTTCTTATTGCACCTACTTACTGCTTATCAAATGCTTGATAAATCTCTTACATTCTAGTTTAAGTTTAACAAATAAAGAATTAGCCCTGTTACAAGTTTACTAAGCATAGTACGCTAGTTTCATTTAAAACAGTGGCGTACATATGCGAGTTGGGTTCAGCAAAGTCACATATACATTTCAGAAAATAAAATTATTATTGTGAATTTTTAAAATACTGATTCATTCCCCCTCTCAGTATTTTTCCCAACAATTGGTATCAGAGGAGGTACTTCAACAGAAGCTTGATCACTTGAAGGAAGATCTCCCAAGATGAGCAATCAATATGGAACGACATCTATCGTACCACCACTCTTCAATGAAAATAATTTAATATATTGGAAGACAAGAACCAGATGCTATCTTCAGTCCCTTGGAGCAGGTGTTTGGGAAATTATGG
This sequence comes from Pinus taeda, assembly GCA_000404065.3. Lineage (NCBI taxonomy): Eukaryota > Viridiplantae > Streptophyta > Pinopsida > Pinales > Pinaceae > Pinus > Pinus taeda. Next base: position 390,696 of record APFE031206167.1, read on the forward strand.
AAGGAGGTTACCAATATCCAGCTGTAGTTCTGACATATGCAACAAAAAATATGTATGAAATCAATGCCAAAGTTGTCAATCCATTATTGGGAAGTCTCACAGAATCATAATTTGTCAAAGTTATGCAGTTAAACACAGAAAAAGAAATATGGGACAGAATCATTCAACGTTATGAAGGCGATACCAAGGTAAAATGTTCTAAACTCCAAACTCTAATAATTCAATATGAAACTCTCAGAATGCATAATTATGAAAGTATTGCAAGTTTATTTCTATGTATAGATGAGATTGTAAATCACATGAAAAATCTGGGTGAAGAAATAAAGGACACCACTTTAGTAGAGAAAACATTAAGATCTCTAACTCCTAAATTCAAGTCAAAAGTGTCTACCATTGAAGAGAAGCAGGATCTGCAGACTCTTACTATTTTTCAACTTCACAGGATCCTGGTTGCTTTTGAAATGAGGAAAGGAGGTCCCATAGACGTCAGATACACTGCATTTAAAGCCTCTGCAAAAGGAAAAGAAAAGGAAGAACACAAGGAATTAGGATATATATCAGAAGAAGATGAGGTGAAATTTGTACATATGCGAGTTGGGTTCAACAAAGTCACATATACATTTCAGAAAATAAAATTATTATTGTGAATTTTTAAAATAATGATTCATCCCCCCTCTCAGTATTTTTCCCAACAATTGGTATTAGAGGAGGTCCTTCAACAGAAGCTTGATCACTTGAAGGAAGATCTCCCAAGATGAGCAATCAATATGGAACGACATCTATCGTACCACCACTCTTCAATGAAAATAATTTAATATATTGGAAGACAAGAACCAGATGCTATCTTCAGTCCCTTGGAGCAGGTGTTTGGGAAATTATGGAAGGAGGTTACCAATATCCAGCTGTAGTTCCGACATATGCAACAAAAAATATGTATGAAATCAATGCCAAAGTTGTCAATCCATTATTGGGAAGTCTCACAGAATCATAATTTGTCAAAGTTATGCAGTTAAACACAGAAAAAGAAATATGGGACAGAATCATTCAACGTTATGAAGGCGATACCAAGGTAAAATGTTCCAAACTCCAAACTCTAATAATTCAATATGAAACACTCAGAATGCATAATTATGAAAGTATTGCAAGTTTATTTCTACGTATAGATGAGATTGTAAATCACATGAAAAATCTGGGTGAAGAAATAAAGGACACCACTTTAGTAGAGAAAACATTAAGATCTCTAACCCCTAAATTCGAGTCAAAAGTGTCTACCATTGAAGAGAAGCAGGATCTGCAGACTCTTACTATTTTTCAACTTCACAGGATCCTGGTTGCTTTTGAAATGAGGAAAGGAGGTCCCATAGACGTCAAATACACTGCATTTAAAGCCTCTGCAAAAGGAAAAGAAAAGGAAGAACACAAGGAATTAGGATATATATCAGAAGAAGATGAGGTGAAATTTGTAAATAAACTTCAATTGGGCACAGAAAGGTTCAGAGGTAAGCTTCCCTTCAAATGTTTTGCTTGTGGTAGAGTTGGTCATTACGCTGCTAAATGTCCTCATAAGTCAACCATGACAAAGGGAAAGATACGGAAAAACGTAATAGGAGACGGTTTGACAATAGAAGAAGTTATTATACTCGTGAAGATAGTGATGGATTGTCAAGTAGTGAAGAAGGAGATTATGATCAAGATCTTAAATTATTCATGGATTTTGAAAAAATACTAATGAGTCTAATGATAAATTTGTGGATGCTTTAGAGGAAAATATTTCTTTGAAGAAAATACTCAAATCAAAATTTGTTTGGAATAAAACAAAGTAGCCATAGGTACATTGAAGAATCAACTCATAGAAAAGGAAAATCATAATGAGAAGTTAGAATGTGAAGCAGTAAGTCTAAGAAAAGAACTTGAGAAAATAAAAAGTTTGAATCTTAGGTTTGCTAAAGGATCTAAAACCTTAGATGAAATATCAAGGTACAATAGTCTCCTATTATGAACATAGGTCTTGGATACACTAGAGAAACATCTCAAACAGAAAAGTCTTCAGCCACCACTAGAAGCTATCTAAATGCAACAAAAACCAGTGATCAAAGCTTCAGTCCTCAATGTTGGAGAGGTAAATCCCCTCTACGGATAAAGGCGATCCCTACTAGCCCAAAAGGGGTCTAGCAACAATCAAACAATGCTACTTTGCAGATTCCTAGTTGTAATTAACAAGTGGGTAAAGAACACCTACTTGGATTCCAACGCTATGTTCGATGAAGAGATGATCCTCTCACTCCTTCGCTCCAGCCGATCACAGTCCTCCACTATCCTCGCGGACGGACACCTGCACAAGCAAAGAGAGAGCAAGCACGAGCGTAAAATCTACTAAAAACAACTATGCATCAGTCAGAAAGGATGTAATTCACATTAATCATTCATAAGACAAATGGGAATGGAACCATAACAGTAGTCATCTATCTTTATTAATCAGAAATAGAGTAAGGTACAACCAAAGTTC
>APFE031206167.1:404381-450408 GCA_000404065.3 Pinus taeda
AAAAACACCTAAATGCAACTATATGCCAAAGATCATCATTTTGTTCGATGAATTCTAACTATAAGAAGGTTAAGAATCTTTCAACCAAACAAAACGAATTCAATAAATCACGCAACCTAATGCAACTAACAGCAAGGAAATGAAACTTTTCTTTTGAAAACACAAAACAACGAAATGCTCTTTTCCTTTCAACTATTAAATGCAAAAGACACTAGTTTGCTTTTCTTTTCAATGACACAAAAGTGCTTTTAAAATGAATTAGAGAGATAGCAACACTAAGTGAAAAACTAAAATCACTCAATGCCAACACAAGACAATTCCCAAGGCACTAAAAACCAGTTTCCCAAATCAAAGGAAAACAAAGGCTTGTGAGCTACGTGATCTAAGCTCAACAAGACACCAAGGAATTCAAAGGAGGAAAGCAAATTACTTGGAACACAATCAAACACTTTCAACAATCACCAAATGAATGTGAAAACAAAAACGAAGTTGGCTGGTCAATCCAAGAACACAAGATCGCAAACGGGAGGCTTGACACACACGGCCACTAGATGCCCTAGGGTTTGAGTGTGAAATCAATGGAGAAAAGCGAACACCCGAAGGATAAGAGTCCAAAACCAGACAAACGACGATTCGACACACTTCAGCAATCGCAAAAGTCAAGGCAAAATGCAAACCAAGCAATGAAAGCAAAAAGGAAGGCTCTGCAAAAACTGAAAACAAGCAACAAACGAACCCTCGCGGAACAAGGCTTCGCAAGCAAGCGTGTCACAGCTTAGACAAAATAAAACAAGTCAAAAGCCAAGTGGAAAAAGCAGGGGACAGCCAAACCAAGAGGTTTAGGAAGCCAATTTGGACAAAAAAGAATTTTACAGGATCAGCGCGGGTGACCCCTCAACAACAAAGTGATGACAAGGAAACGTCTGTAGCAACTTTGCGCTGTCAGCGCGGAAGGACACAGATAAAGGGCGTTGGCCCGAAAACAGGGTCAGCGCGACTGTTAAATGTAAAAACGTGATGACAGGGAAAGAAAAGAAGTAACTGTGCGATGTCAGCGCAGCTGTTCTGAAATAAAACGCGCTGAGGCTAAAAAACAGTCAAAATCGAATCAAAAATCCCCAAACCAAGGCAACAGGCTTTTAAGACAATTAAAGCAGTTCCCAGGATGAACCAGGAAACCAATCAACAGCAAATCAATCCCCAATCTTTGACAAGAAAGCAATAATCAAATCAAAAAACAAGGATGAACTACAAAGAGACAAGCAAGCTCCCCAGCGAAGTCGCCAAATTGTTGGAGAGGTAAATCCCCTCTACGGATAGAGGCGATCCCTACTAGCCCAAAAGGGGTCTAGCAACAATCAAACAATGCTACTCTGCAGATTCCTAGTTGTAATTAACAAGTGGGTAAAGAACACCTACTTGGATTCCAACGCTATGTTCGATGAAGAGATGATCCTCTCACTCCTTCGCTCCAGCCGATCACAGTCCTCCACTATCCTCGCGGATGGACACCTGCACAAGCAAAGAGAGAGAAAACACGAGTGTAAAATCTACTAAAAACAACTATGCATCAGTCAGAAAGGATGCAATTCACATTAATCATTCATAAGACAAATGGGAATGGAACCATAACAGTAGTCATCTATCTTTATTAATCAGAAATAGAGTAAGGTACAACCAAAGTTCTGACGCTGAGTCCTTCTCTAAAGGGTCCAGCCAACATGTCTCTCAAGCATTCACCTTTGAAGTAGATCTCCCAAGTCAAAGAGGTCTCTCTCTCACATACAAGGCAACAAACTCAAAACCTTCCTCAAGCTCTACAAACAATCCTCACACAACACACCAAATGCCTACAAAGAGCAGCACTAATGCACTAAGAATTCTTCTATGTCAAAGTCTATATGTTCCAAAACTAGCTGCTCATGGCAATGGTGGAGGCTTATATAGGAGAAGGAGTCTCCATGAATAGTGAAAGGATGAGCTTTCCCCCAAGAAAAGTGGGTGACCAGGCGAACAGACATGCCTCAGAAAGGATGGCGACCTTTACAAAGCTAACAGACCAGTCTGGAGTCATCTGGAAGGCTGGCTGTTAGAACAAACTCGCCTAAACAGGATCAGCGCGGGTGCAAAACTGGGCTGGCGCGCTGACATCGCAACTCAATTACAGGAGAGGTCCAGTCAGCGCGAACTGATGCAAGCGGAGGGCGCGTTGTTTGTGAAATTTGACCAGCACGGAAAACACGTGTGCTTCCGCGCTGGCAGCGCACCGGTTAGACTATCATCCGCCAGTCAGCGCGGTTATTTTAGGAACAGTCGCGATGATCCAATAAACTTAGGCAAAGAGGGTTTTTAGCCATTTCAGAGAGCATGAGCTTAGTGAATGTGATTTTATGACACAGTAGGGAGACTGACAAGGTGACAGTGACATTTTACTGTGTAACACTCAACAAAAGAATAAAGGCATTCCACAGGTAAATCATGTTCACTCTAATCCAAGGATGAACAACAACAAAGGCACCAGTCAAAAGGTAAACAACACCAAAGGATTCTATGATCACAAAAATTTCCTTTAATGGACAATGTTTCTCATGTCACAATTTTGGTCATAAGGCTACTCAATGTGTTTCATACAAAACCATCATGACTAGAGAAGCAAGAAAATAAAGGAGTGAGATAGGATTCAAGAAGAAAACTTATAATAAATTCTCACCTCTTAAAGATGAAATTGAATGCTCATTTTGCAATAACTTTGTACATGAATAATCTGAATGCAAGAGCAAATTACAACCAACATCTCAAAAGGAGAAAATATCAACAAATTCGAAGGTATGGAAAAGGAAGGAGTTACAGTCTGAAATCTGTGGCATAGCATTGTTTGCAGAAGAACAAGAAAATCAATGGTACATTGATAGCGGATGCTCAAAACACATGGCAGGTGATAAATATGAACTTATTCCATACAATGCTTTAGAGAAAGAAAAGAATTTCACTTTTGGAAATGACTCACCTGTTGTCATTGAGGGTAAAGGCTCTGTTTTTCTAAAAGAAAATGTTAAATCTGGTAATGTTATGTATGTGGATGGATTAAAGCATAACTTGTTGAGTGTTAGCCAAATGTGTGACCAAGGAAATGAGGTGGTATTCTGATCAAACAAATGTGTGGTTCTTGAACTTGACACATGAAAGGGCATAATAAAAGGAACGAGAACCCTGAGCAATCTATATATATTGAAAGGTGGCCAAGAACAATGTTACCTAGGAAAGGCAGAGGAAAAATGTTTATGGAACAAAAGGTTGGGACATCTAAGCTTCTCTCAAATAAGCAAATCAATCAAGTTGTCAAGATGGAAGTATCAAGCCTACAACAAGCATTCTACAACAGCAAAAACCTTATCAAGAAGTCTACAAAGCAAGATAACTCAAAGAACCTCAAAGTCTAAAAATCATCATCTTGAAGAAAGTCGAAAATCGAAGAAACAATCCTAATCTACAACAGAAGGAAAACACAGTACCTCTCACAATCTTGGTGCTAGCCTCAAGAATGGATGTCATTACAACCGATTTCATACCAAAAAAATCTCAATAACTTATAGTCAGAAGCAGTTTCGGTGCTTGGTATTGAAGGTTTCAAAGGAAATCCTTGTTCATGCTAGTCAACTCAAGAAAGGATATACAAGAATCTGCTCCAACAAGGAACACTACAACAAGGTTACAAGGATATACAATCACATCATACATTACAACAATATAACTACATTAGGAGAACACAATGCCACATCTCGGATGGGCATCATGACAATACTATCAAATTCTTGATTTTGATTTCATACCCTCACAAGGAATCAAGTAATCTCAACACATTATAAAAGCAATAGTGCTTGGTGCTGAACAAGGTAAGGAAGTCCCAAGAAAAAATCTTGGAACTCAATCGTACCAAGCAGCTCAAGCAAGAATCTCATTGAAGGAGATCATTCAAGAAAGCATCAAGGTGAAGAATTCATCTTCACATGACAACTATCTTTTCATTCTATGTTCAAGTTTGGGTAAAATGACTTCATGATTGCAAGGACATCTATGAATTGGATGGGTTATCAATATTCCTTGCATGAAGAAGGAGGATAGACATAGTCCTCTAAGTAGTTGAAGTCATCAAAAGGTCTCCTCTGAATTTATAAGGGATATTTATGAAAGATCCCCTCACATAGCAAAATTGGAGACTTCAAAGTGATGTAGATGATAAACTCATTCTCTGAAAATTCAATATGATCTACATGAAAGTAAAGGGTATCAAAGAATGTAGGATATCTTCCATCTACAAAGGAATATAACCATAATAGATTATCAAGGTAACAAATATCCATGGGATAAGAAGGTTACCTCATATGACAACTTATGGTCTCTATGATAAATAGAGAAATAAAAGTTGATGACAAAAATATTGAATGGGTAAAGAACTAAATCATGTGCAAAAAGGAAAGGGAAGTTTGGTCCACAATCAAGGAAGAATAGGTATAGCTAAAATTATGGAAGCTCATATCACCGAACAAATGAAGGAAGCTGAAGAAAAAGGGCCAAGGAAATAGGGAGTAACAAATCTCTATGATTGAGATAGTATCCCACACAAGAGGGTCATATCATAAGCTTTTGTTATAATATATGACAATGATGATAAGATGCATCGTAGCATCATGGAAGCATCATAAACAAGAGCTTGTGACATCACCATGGAAATCATGAAGGACAATATCTATGACAAACAAAACATGAAGGATATAGCTCTTGGGAACCTTAGTGGACATTGAAGGAAAGAGTCATCTAGGACAAGGCTCATCATACATCAAGTAAAAAAGGAAACATCTGCCAGTTGGGGATATACAAGATCCTCAAAATTCTCTGATGGAATCCTCATCGTAGGGTTCACTAATCTAGAGAGGAAGCAAGTGTTTCAACGAGAAGTCCAACTTATGGAATCCATGAGATGATGATGTGATGACACGAAGTAGATCAAGGGATTGAATATCTCTTCAATCAAGGAAGCTGCTAGAAGAAGCCTCGATGACCTAAAGGTAAAGTAAGGTATGTATGCTTATGTTTAAAATTATAATGTCATGGCATATGGTTGCAGGTAACATAGATCATTACTTCTATCTTGAGAAACATGATCAAGAAAATGATCTCCTCCTCTAAAAGGATGCAGGAAGGCATAAGACACACTAGATGAAATCAACATAATATGTCCTCATATGAAGTATGAGGTGGTTGATCACAACTAAGAAACTCTAATTAAAAGGCACCTAGGAATGGAATGTGTAAGAAAGGAAGAGATCATGAGATATGCAACCCGGATGAAGGCAATCAACAACTAAAAGATCAAGAAGACTTGACTAGAAAATCTCATGGAAAGATATGAAGACTCTGATGAAAAAAAATGTAGACCCTTAACAATGGATATCATTGGGAGATGTGTCAACATGAATGCAGGATATTGATACCTACAGAAAGATGTCATGATGAAGAGCCACCTAGTAACGTACGATTTGATTTAATGATATATTTTATTTCTTGAATAATATCTGGATAAGTTTAGGTAAAGTTACTTACAAGTACAACTAGCATTCATATGATGAATGGAAGAAGCATGATGAGAAAGAAGTAGTCATATGCCGAAGGTTCCAGATATGAAGAAGGTCACTTTCCAGGAAGAAAGGAATGACATAACGAACTAAGGAGGAAAATGATCAATGACTCTTACCCTACAAGAAACAAGCTCAACTAACTTTCATGACATCAAGGAGAGAAGTTGATCAAGCATCTGAAGGACCCATGAAGAAGAAGTTGTTGATGTATAGAAGAGTCCCTAGCTATGAGGGAGCTTTGACAGGTCCCTGATCAAGAGGGAGCTTAGATTAGATCACCCCTTATTAAAAAGGAGTGACATTGTGTTTTTCTATTTCAAGTGTCATGCACCAGACTAGGACTAACAATCGTAAGTCTGGGTGAAGGCCATGAATGGAAATGTAGACACATGATAGACACAACATTCTTGTCTTCACTTTGGAAAAAAATAATGGGGGATTGGGTAATCATCTGGCATCCGATGCTCTTTGAGGATGTGTAGGGCATCCAAAATAAGAGCAGGTAAGAGGACTGCTATTCTTTGAGGGATGGGAACCCAAGATAAGAATAGTCCTAGACGATCATACTCAGTGAACACCCAGGTGGGTATGTACCTTGAGAGACAATTATAAAGGTGTCTATAAATCATTGGTCTCGCCAACATTGTGCTCTGATCTTATGAGAAATAGAGATGTTAGTCAAGGCCTTGCTATAAATGATGTTGGTTACTATGATGCTATAACAAATGGGTTACCAATCCGATTCTTCTTATGAGAAATTCTTCAGATTGAGAATGACCAAGTACTATTATAAATACATCCCTAGTTAAGAGGCAGTGTTGAAGAAAGTGTAACTAGGTTCGGTATTTACAGATGTAACTTTGATCTTTGTACCTGTCAAAAAAAATAAATATTATTTTTGTAATTTTAAGAATGAGTTTCTTGCTCATTCCATAGGTCTAGGAAGGTCAAAGAGTCAAACACATGTAAAGAGCTCTTCTTGAGCATATGTGTAAATATATATACTAGTCTAAAAGGCTCTCCAAGACAAGTTCAAAGAATTCTGCAAGCAAAATGCTAAAAGAAGGCAATCATGTCGGCCTCAAAATATATTTAATGACACATCGGCTTAGATGACACAATAGCTCAAGATGACATGTCAGCTTATTTAGGGAGACGCAACAACTATATATACCCAGCGAGGGTCAGCGCAGAAGGTCGATACAGGAACTCGGATGCTCTGAGTTTTCAGATGGGTACAAGGGTCTGAAATCCACAGTGCAGGAAGACCCAATTCTGGATCACAGTAAGGAAGATTCGAAGTCTATCCCTAGTACAAATCTCGAATTCACCTAGTATTTCGGAGAGCGGTTTCAAGGAACATTTCGGATATCACTTCGGTGGACTGTCCTGCAATAGCACACACAGTCTCAACATATAAATGATGAAGAGGATCCTTGTATAGCACACACAGTCTCGGTTATCCAAAAGCAACACTTTGTCTCGGCATGCATTTTGGATGATGGTCCTCATAATCTTAGTCATGATCTCGACATAAGGATAATCATAACCCTAAGGGAGACATAGATACAATGATGAAGATCTAAGTGAAGGAGCAGTTATGGTGCAACAACAATGATCTCTTTGTTATGGTGAAGTCCTCAATGAAGGTGCAAAAATGGTGTTGTGGTAGCAATGAAAATCTCAGTGGTCCAATAGTGATGGCCTCAGTGGTGCAACAATGATGATGATCTCAACAGTGACAAAGAAGAGGATTGGTGTCTTGGTCTTGGAGTGGCATAGCAAGTCAAGGGTCATGGTCTTGGTGTCTGTCAAATGGAATGTCTATAAGAAGAATTATGTGTGGGTTTTCCTCTCCAAGAGGGAGAGGTTTTGGCCCTGGAAGAATGCCAACATCTTGTGTTTTTATCTCTTTGTTTTTGGTAGCTATTTGTTGAAATAAGAAACACACACTCTAATAATGTCAAGAGAAGATTGTGCTAATAAGAAAATTAAAATGCCTCACAAATAGTGATCAAGTCAAGAAGAATCTCATTAACTACATGTGCCCTAGATTCTTCAACATCTCTCATTGTCTTTCTTTGGAGATCTATCAAGACTAATGTTGCTTCTTTTGTATGATTGGGGTCTCTACCTGTTGCAGGTTATATAGGAGAGATCAACAACAGAAATTTCAAACTTTGAATCTTCTTCATCAAATATTGTTTTGCACTGCCTCCATTCACCATTCGATCTACCTTTCTTCTATGTGTTAAAATAGCTCATGTGTAGTTCTCTTTGCTGGCTCTCATCATAATCCATGCCTCTAATTGTAGGTTTCTTGTCAAATTTTCATGTGGCTGCTTTGTTCCCAAACTTCTTACACCTGTAGCATTCAGCATTATTCAAGAAGGGGTAAAAGAAATTATTCTTCTTACGAAAGCATGTGTATGTCCAATGCATCAAATATTTTCAACCTGTGAATGCATCAAATATGTAATTCGCTCAAGCACGTACTTTATTCGTAGACCCTTCTTTGACAACACACAATAAATTGATCAATATACAACAACTCAATCACACTATCTTCATGATTTCAAACTTGGCACTCAAAATCATGCTCTAGAGCTTATGCACAGTCATGTGGTCTTGATGCACGATTCACGCAAGTGCAAACAACTTCTTGGAATAATACACAATCTCAACAAGATTATCATAACAACAATTTTTGGCTCCTAGTGCCTAAGATAACGTCTTTTTCAGAATACCCCATGCAAATGAAGACCCTTTAATAAAAATTGGACAACTTTCAGAAAATAATGGGTCAACCCTTTTAATAAAATTCGGCCTTTTCTGAACAAATCGATCTTGATAAATGATTTTTCCTCCTCCAATTGACTTCCAAAACTTGAAGAAAACCTTGAATAGAAATTCGAACTAATGCCATAAAAGAAAGATCTAGTTCAATCCTCCTGCCCAAAGTAATACATCCAGCGAATTGTTTTCGCTTTGACACTGAAAAATCTGCTGCAGTAAACGCTCAGGTTGATAGGATGCACAACTCTGATACCACTATAATGTCCCAAACAGGATATTTTGCTAATTCTGTCGAAATTTAACTCAACCCAAAATTTCACCGTAAAATCACCATTCTGTTAATATAAGATTGCTAGGTAAAATATAACAAAAGACCACATTCAATCATACAATGAAGGTAAAATATAACAAAAGAGCACATTCAATCATACAATGAACATAAATAATCTTAGCTTTTATTATAATATATAAATTGGTGTTTTACATGTTGAAATAACAAAATAGCTGATGGAGTCGACAAAGAACTGGCCTCAAGGATCTGCTCTAATTTTGCATGGGCCCTCCACCAAAATTGAATTGAACTGCCACTGTTAAGCTCTCCTGGAATTCTAGATGAATTCCCCAAGGGGAGATGGGTACTTGCCCAATTTCACTAAATCACCCGAGAGTCGCTGTCCTAGGGCTACCAAGGAAGTAGATAATCAGGTTCCCAACCTCTCATACAAGAAGAAATATCAAATACAAGATGACCTCTAATGGCCTCCTCCCCCTTTTTTTATAAATCTGATGGACCCCTCTAGAACCTCCTATTTTATTATTATTTTAATAATGGACATTTTTCCCTCTTTTATTTCAATTAAAATATTATTTTTAATGTGGGAAAAGGGTAAATTGTCCACCATGCCTCCTCAAGTTGTTGAAAATCACTTCTAACCATCCCTTCCTCTACATCTTATCGTTCTGGTTCCAACGAGCTATTACCCTAAGATTTTCTGCCAAGTATTCCTCCAGAAATGCCACCTTAAGTGTAACTAATTGAGTCAAGCCCATTAATAACTTTGTTTTTTGAAAGTTGTTGGAATGCCACGGAACGAAAGACAAACTGTGTGGATGATGGAAAATACCAAGCGAATGCATAGAAACTCACCAAAACCCCTTCAAAAGCTTTTGGGCTCGAGGAGTATGCCAACTTGCACCTGTGACTTGTTTGGCCCCCAACTCTGAAAGTCCATCCTATCCATGCCATAAGGAATACCAAAAAAGGGAACATTACAACTCCACAAATAGCCACACATCCAAATCAAAATCTTGCAAGTAGATTCTCATTATTACCTTCCAAGTTGTATAATTTGAGCCATTAAAAAATAGAACTTCATTTGAGGTAATCCAGTCTTGGTTCTCCATGATCCTTGATCTTCCTTCTAGCTGTTAAACTAATCTTGAAGGACACTAACTCTTATACCAATTGTTAGAAACAATGGAAATTAGGACACTACTAAGAGGAGCGGGTGAATCAGTGGTGTGGCCAAATTATACAATTCCTCACAAATTTTACTTTTTAATCTCTTTAACTATTATTCATGGACCAACAACACAACACAATCATGTAAAATATAACATTACGTGCACATGAGAAACATATCATGAGCAACACATCAATCTTCTTTTTGTTACAAGCTTCAACTTGATTACATCATGGCCCCACAAACTAACACTTATAGGTTTATCAATTGCTACTGAAAGGAACTTAAATCCCTGCTCATTTATCAACTACCACTAAAAGGGACTATTGTCCCTGCTCGCTTACTAGTACTCTTTGGAAGGGACTCTTTCCCCTACTCATTTATCAGTCTTCGCTGAAAATGACTCTTTCCCCCAAAGATTTACTAGCACCCACTAGAAGGAGTTGCTACCCCTAGTCTGCAAGCTACCACTTGTTGGTCTTGTTGATCCATTTTTCATCCATTTTCACACTCAGATCAATAAGCCTTCTCTGCTTTCAAAATAATTGTATTCCTTAATCACCAACACCTTCAACCATCTTAATTACTGATAAAATCACCTTCAACAATCTTTGATCACTGATGCAAACCACGACCACCTTCAGTGATTTCACACTACTAAACAAATCATGCACCAACAACACCAACACCAACAACTCTGCTTCATACAATACCCAAGCAACACTTTGTTGCTCTCAAAACAATTTGTTGGATTAAAAAATAGTGTGTTGCTCTCACTCATGCAACTCCCTGCAGTGACCTGTTGTTACTCGGAATTATGTTGCACACACCAATTCCTACAGCACATCCAATATGTGGCTTGAATTCTTCTTGCAAAGAATTTTGCATTGATATTTTTGAATTGAAGTGTTAGATATCTTCTTCTTCAAGTCTTTGCATGAATCTCTAGTTTTTTCCTTTCCCTATTTGTATTAGTTCTCTAACTGTTCACCAAGTTTTTGATTCCATTATTGTTGTTTGAAACTCGAACTCAAAGTTTTCTATTGTTTTCCTGCTTATTTGTGCAATTATTGTTCTTAACAGGTTTTAGTTGTTGTTTGCTATTTTTGTTTGTAGTTATTTTGGCTTAACTACCAATTCCATTGCTAACTCGTTCATGCACTTTAATGCTTTGCTATGTTTTGTGCTACTTAGTTGTTACTTACCAAGGCTGCTAACTCATCTATGCCACTATCGAGCTTCCAGACTCCATCAATCTGATGTTAAACTGATTGTCGGTTGTTCATGCCAAAGGCACTAAAAACTCTGCCAAATTCCACCGAATTGCCTTAAGCCAATTTCGCTTTGGCACCTTCCTATTTTCTGCCACAAAACTTGGTCTCTGCAACCACTGGCTAAGGATCCATGTGCTTAGCCTATTTGAGCCCTCGCAGGCCAAAACCCTTGTTAATGGCTCTACACCATTGGTTTATTTCTACGCAGAATAACCAAACACCAGCCAAAAGGTCGGAGCTCTCTATATCTTGACTCTTTTTATTCCATCGCACCCTCTTTTTCTATGCAAAACAAACCAAGGAGTTGGCGCTTAGCCACACCAAAGCCTTTGCAGCTCATAACCTCTGTGTCCTAGGTTTTCACCTACTGCATCGTAACATGTGTGAGCGCTTAGCTTGTAGGCCCCTTTATCCTAGCGTTTTTATTTGTATGACCTTTATTCCTCTGTCGGGGTCGTCCACCAAGTCGACATGTCTCGTGTGGACTGCCCACTATCTTTTTATTGGCCCTCATTATTCATTATTGCACCTCCGTGTCTCGACGCACTGCTACCCAGAGTTTTCACTTACGCTCTGTTTATAAACCGTCAGGCTCTGTCCAAAGAGATGAACTGTCCTGGTGGGGTTCACCCAGTGCCCTTTTCATTGGCTGCCACTACGAAAATGTTTTTATCGTCAGCGTCAATGTGTCTCGGCGCCATGTAACTCGACGCTTTTGCTTTGTGCACTTCGATATACCACTGACCTCATACCTCCGGGATGTCGTCACACCTACCATGTGTCACTCAAATATGGGCTATTAGGGTACCCAAAATGTCAAAAATGACTACCACATGTCCACCTCCTATTGATTGTGTTGACATCACTTTCCTCCAATCGCGTGCTGCTACATGTCCTGTCGGAGGAGAGAAAGGTTCTCTGAGGCCTTGTTTTGCACCAAATTTCTTCGTTAAAAACTTTAACAGACTCCCAACTATTTCCCTTTTTTTTTCGTCAGGTCGATGCTTTGTCGTATGCAACATCGTTATACTTCTGGGCTAGCCCTCAACAAGCTGAGCTATCAGAGTGGGTACCTCCGATCGTTTCCCATTGGAGGTCGCTCAACGTTGCCATGTCCCGGCTCTTTCCTCCTGGTCCATCCCTTTGTGTGCCAAAAGGATTGTGTCGGGGTAACCTTCGAGTGGGCTCCACCCGCTCGGTTCCCATTGGATAGTGCTTAGTTGTCGTGTCCCAACGACTGCTGCTCGAGACCTTACCTTTGTGTTGCCTTTCCAATCTTCCAAGGTATACCCTCCTGGGTAACTCCATCGGGATGTCATCATCATGCGCCACCTATCCTGGTCGCTTAGACTTGGGGCATAACAATAATACCACCGAGTGGGCTCCACCTGCCCAGTGGTAAACACTTCCCGCTGCTAACGTGTCTGCCACATCTGCCCGGAGCTTCACGTAGAGGATCTGCTAGACTTTTCATTGGGTTTGCGCCAAACACTCACCCAAACACCTTAACGTTGCAATCTTTGACTTGGGGTCATAGTACTTTGACTGGCCCTATCTCATGATCCATGAGGCCTGTTGACTGATGACATCTGATGGTACAAGTGTCCTCTGGATCATCCTTGGGCATGGAGTCGTGAAATAATCGTCAGGTGCTACTCCAGCAGTCAAAGTGGCATTAGGAGATGCCTGGGGCGTATGACCAGTCAAAATTCATCCTCAGAGGCCCAGCATTCTCCTAGAGCCTACTTTGGGGGTCAAAAAATGACTCAGAGTCCCTCAAAAGGCAATTTTTCCAGTGACAGTGGCAAAAAATGAAGAAAAAATTCAAAAAAATGAATAATTGGAAAAATTTAAAAATTTTTCCAAAGTCAAAATAAGTCAAATTTTGACATGGAAATCAAGCAGAAAGTCAAAGGTGACGTGGCAAAGCAATGTGGGGCCCACCTCAAGTCAAAGTCAAAGAAAGTCAACTCAAAGTCAAAGTCAAAGGGCAGTCAACGTTGAGTTCATAAGGCAAATCGATTTTTAAAAAAAAAAGTTTTAAACTTAATGTGAAGAAATTACAAGGTTGAAATTATAATGTTAAAGTGGGGGGGACCCACCTCAGCCCACCATAAAATGCATATTACTCAACCACAAAAAATTTCCGTACGTCCGTACGGCAGCCATAAGAATTTCAATGCATGGTCAAAGCAATATCTAAGTGGCAGTCAACATAGTTTTAATACGCTCAACTATCAAAGGTATATTCATAAATACGTTGGACAACATGTGTATATTAACGCAGCTCAGCCAGGTTACGTGGGCCCACCAAAAATTTACGAACAGCAGTCCGTACGCAGCGCAGATTTTGTGCATGTGGGCAGCAAGTTTACGTGAATTATCTCAACAAGTATATCATCAAGTTTATATTGGCAGCCGATTAACACACAGTTAACAGCAATACAACAGCAGCAAACATCAAGTTCCAGGCATTTAACTCAGCAATTTAAATAGCATTTGCTCAAGCAGTTTAACGCAGATTTAAAGGGAGCCTACAGCAGTTTAAACAGCAGTTTTTAACGTGAGATGGACAGCAGTTTCACATGTTCAGTCAATCAGCAATTCGTGGGCAGCAACAGCAGTTCAAGGGCAGTTAGCTTTGGAAATTAAACAGTCAACTCAGCCACTTGTCATGGTCTCCTAGCATTGGGATTGTCATCAAGCCACTTGTCATTTCTTTTCTTCATTGGGATCTTCACCTGATTGTCATTTGTCATTGGAATTTGCCTTGGGATTGTCTCCCATTTTCCTATTTATATGAGCCTTGGGCTCTTGTTGTAATAGGATAGAACGAGCTATTGGGCTGGCGGAGACTCTGCCGGATTTTGTATTCAGCATTCGTATTAATAAATAAAAGTCTTTGGGGATAGCAGCTTCTCGTGTGGTGCATGCCTTGGTATATGAGGTATACTTGTGTCGTTTAATGTTCATGTGATTTTCATTTGCTATCTAGTTGTTTTTCAATTTTGCCTGAAGGCACTATTGTCTAGGGAGGAGAGATCTGAGCTATCTCAGATCTCTTCTGGGCTTGGTATATCTTGTACACTTGTTGTAGCTTGTCCATTCTCGGTTGAATGACAAGCTCAACTTGGTCTCTATATGCCAAGTCCCTTTTTTGCACTAACAATTTGTTTGCAAGTGTTTTCTGTGTTTTCAAGCGACAGGTTTGCCAGCTCTGTTGGAGGGCGAGGACTTCTTCGGCGGGAATAGTCACCTCCCAGGATCCCAAGGATCCCACATGCTGTTCAAGCCGTCAAGCTCTTAAGACACCAAAAAGAGATTTACTCAAGAGGGAAGTATCTTGATCTCTTAGCTTCGTTTCTATTTTGAAAGTCAAAGCAAATTTCCTCTTTTCATTTAAAAGCATTCGTTTCCATTTTGAGCATAAAAAAGAAATACAAACAAAAATATTTTCATTTCTGAAATAACAACGTTTTAAGGCACTGGTCATTTGTGTGGTACATGTTCATCGTATGGTTAATGGCTATTGTTTATATTTCGTTTTGATTTTAGATCTCAGATTGACAATCTTATTTACTTAAATAATTCTCCTAGAACTTTTCATCTCAGCTTTAGGCTTAACTTTCCATTTAGGGACCACCCCCCTTAGCTAGCCTAGGAGATAGCTAAAACGGAGAGAGTTGGGATCAGAGTGACAGCCCCTTCTCTTAGTTCCCTGCCACCAACCACACCTTGTGGGGTTGAAGGCTTTTCTCGCTAACTGTGTAGGTAGGTGCGGGCGGCAGGGTCAACAGGGGATATACGAGATCCTCAAATTTCTCTGATGGAATACTCATTGTAGGGTTCACTAATCTAAACAGGAAGCAAGTGTTTCAGCAGGAACTCCAACTTATGGAATCCATGAGATGATGATGTGATGACATGAAGCAAGTCAAGGGATTGAAGGTCTTTTCAATTAAGGAAGCTGCTGGAAGAAGCCTCGATGACCTGAAGGTAAAATAAGGTATGTATGCTTGTGTTTAATATTATAATGTCATGTGATATGGTTGTAGGTAACATGGATCATTGGTTCTATCTTGAGAAGCACGTTAAAGAGAAAAAGGTCTCCTCCTTTGAACGGACGTAGGAAGGCATATGTCACACTAGATGAAATCAACACAATATGTCCTCATATAAAGTATGAGGTGGTTGACTACAATTTAGAAACTCTGATTGAAAGCTCCTAGGAATGGAATGTGTGAGGAAGGAAGAGATTGTGAGATATGCAACCATGATGAAGGCAATCAACATCCAAAAGACCAAGAAGATTTGACTAGGAAATATCCCGGAAAGATATGAAGACTCTGATGAAAGTCTGAAAAAGATGAAGACCCTTGACAATAGATATCTTTGGGAGATGTGTCAATATGTGTACAGGATGTTGATACCTACAAGATGCATGATAAAGAGCCATGTCGTAAGGTATGATTTGATTTAATATGATGTTTTGATTTCTTGAATAATATCTGGATAATGTAGGGCTACTCGAGCAAGAGTTGTAAATACAAGTACAACTAGCATTCATGTGGTGGATGGAAGAAGCATTGTGAGAAAGAAGTAGTCATATAAGGAAGGTTCCAGATATGAAGAAGGCCACTTTCCATGAAGAAAGGAATGACATTATGAACTGTGGAAAGTGATCGATCGCTGTTGCCCTACAAGGACGAAGCTCAATTGATTTTCATGACATCAAGGAGAGAAGTTGACCAATCAGCTAAAGGATCCACGAAGAAGAAGTTGCTGATGTATAGAAGAGTCCCTAGCTAAGAGAGAGCTCTGACAGGTCCCTGATCAAGAGGGAGCTTGGATTGGATCACCCCCGATTAAAAGGGAGTGACAATTTGTTTTTCTACTTCATGTGTCGTGCACTACACCAAGACTAACAATCGTAAGTCTAGGTGAAGGCCGTGAAGATAAATGTAGACCAGTGTTGCACTTATCATGATAAAATCGTAAAATCGCGATTTTTTAAATTTTGCGATATAATTGCCTGATAAAAATGATTTTTTCTTTTTGCCCGATTTTTATGAAAAAATCACGATTTTTCATAAAAATCAGAAATATATATATATATATAATATTTTTTTTGAGGAGGTGACTTTTTCGTAAAAATCGGAAAATTATATATATATTATTTTTTTTTGAGGAGGTGACCCAAGCTACCCCTGTCACCAGTAGAGGACGTGGTCTACCCCCTGTAGCTCCTAGTTCTTCAGCTTCTAGAACACAATAGAGTCTATTGCCAACTCCATTGACATCTACATCTAGAGGGGCAAAGGAAATCAGTGGTATTAGACTTTAGTTATTTGGTTCATTTCATTGTATATGACATTATGACTCATGATATGAGATACATTATTATATTTTTTGTGGATATTTTGAGGCTAAGTTGGGAGTCATGAGTCAGGACTTACTATTCAGGACATGATTCATTGGTATGTGTGATGTGACATTAGAAATGATATTAAACATCTTATATATTAGTTGTTTTATCATATTTATGTGTCAATGTATTTATTTTATGTTGTAGATGCTTTAGATATTAAAAAAATTGAAAAAAATGAATATTTTTGTATGTTACGATTTTTTCCTGATTTTTACTGATTTTTTCTCGATTTTTATGATTTTTTTTTTAATTTTTTCCCTGCGCCGATTTAATCTCGATAACGATTAGTGCAACATTGATGTAGACACATGATATCCTCCCTAGTTGAGAGGGAGACATAGACACAACATTCTTGTCTCCACTTTGGAAGAAAGAATGGAGGATTGGGTAATCATCTAGCATCCGATGCTCTTTGAGGATGTGTAGGGCATCCAAGACAAGATTAGGCAAGAGGACCGGTATTCTTTGAGTGCTGGGAACCCAAGATAAAAATAGTCCTAAATGATCATACTCAGTGAACACTCGGGTGGGTATGTACCTTGAGAGACAATAATGAAGATTTCTATAGTCATTGGTCTCGCCAACATTGTGCTCTAATTTAATGAGAGATATGGCTGTCAATGAAGGCCTTGCTGTGGAAACAATGTTGGTTATTATGATGCCATACAGATGGGTTATCAATGTGATTCTTCTTATGAGAAATTCTTTAGATTGAGAATGACCAAGTACCATTATAAATACCTGCCTCGTTAAGAGGGAGTGTTGATGAAAGTGTAACTAGGTTTGGTATTTACAAATGTAATTCTGATCTTTGTACTTGTTAAGAAAAATAAATATTATTTTTGTAAATTATAAGAATGAGTTTCTTGCTCATTTCATAAGTCTAGGAAAGTCAAAGAGTCAAAGTCGTGTATAAGGAGCTCTTCTTGCATCTATGTGTAAACGTTTACTAGTCTATAAAGCCCTCCAAAACATGCATAGTCCTCCAGGACAACACAAGAAGAAGTCTGCAAGCTAAATGATGAAGAAGACAGTCGTGTCGGCCTCAAAGCATATATAAATGTCATGTCGTCTTAATAAAAGAGACACATCGGTTCACATTGAGACGACGACTAAATATGGGAGCCTAATTACTATAAATATGCTGCTAGAGTCACCACAGGATTACATAATTTTAGATTCTCTCTGAACTTCGGATAGGTGTAGGAAGTATAGG
Source organism: Pinus taeda (assembly GCA_000404065.3). Taxonomy (NCBI): domain Eukaryota; kingdom Viridiplantae; phylum Streptophyta; class Pinopsida; order Pinales; family Pinaceae; genus Pinus; species Pinus taeda. The sequence continues at coordinate 422,195 of APFE031206167.1, forward strand.
AGGTACAAGATCTCGAATGTATCGGAAATTTCAAGGATGATTACAGTGAGGAATCTCAGATACTTTTGATGTTTTGAAGGGCAGTTACAGTATGTATTTTGGAAGACAACCCACTATATTTTCGGCATCCTTATAGTCTCATAGTCATCACTAACGCAACATAACAGTCTCGACATACTTGTGAATGGAAGGGTCCTAAAAGTGACACTCTTTGTCTCGACTTACTCTCTAGATATGATTACAGTCTCGACATAATTACCAGTGATCTCAGTTATACATTCCCAACATTCTAGACATAGTCAAGATCTTGGTGAAGTAGCAATCATGATCTCGATCATGATCATTATCTAGGTGCAATTCACACGCAAGTATATAAAGCCTTGTTGATATGGTGATAAAGTAATGATCTAGGTGGAAGTACAAGCAATGGTGCAATTGCAACAATGAAGCAACAGTAATGATATGATGATCTCAATAGTAAGAAGAGGATCGATGTCTTGGTCTTGGAGTGGCCTAGTAGGTTAAGGGTCACGGTCTTGGTATTCGTCAATTGGAATCTCTATAAGAAGAATTTTGTGCAGGTTTTCCTCTCCAAGAGGGAGAGGTTTTGGCCCTGACAAGATGCCAACATCTTGTGTTCTTATCTCTTTGTTTTGGTAGCTATTTGATGAACTAACGAAGACACACTCTAATAATAATAAGTGAAGATTGGAATCAAAAGAAAAATAGAAAAACACCTCACAAATAGTTATCAAGTAGAAGAATCTCATTAACTATATTTGCCCTAGATTCTTCAACAAAATGGGGGTCTTTAGGCCGACTTGAACTTCCTTAGGCCGGCATGGTGTGGAGGATACATATTTCATATTTTACTTGATACAAAACCTTTTTACATGGTTTGAAAGCCCAAGAAGGGTGTCTTTGAATGTACAATGACTCTATACACTCAATATTAATCCTAGGAGTCCACAATGGGGACTTTGACTAATATAATGATGACCCAAGCATGAAATCCATGCTTTAATAAGCCATTGTTACAATAATAAAAATTCTTTTCTTTATTCTTTTGATAAGTACATTACATAATGACTCAAGTACATTATTGAAGACCAAAAATAGTTACTTTTACGAACAGAATGAAAGGGGCAATCCTAGGCCACATGTTGGGGGTACAAGGGTAGCTAGTAAAAGGGAAGCCCACACTTGGGTATATAATGTATAGGAGGGAGCAATCATGGTGCATGAGGTGCTCCGACATTGATTTTTCCACCCTTCTTTATATGCCTTTTGCCTTTTATGATTTTTCTTTGATTAATTGCTCGGGGCTCAAAGGCTAAGAGCATGATGTGTGAGGTATAGCAGTAGATACCACCTTTAAGGTAAAGCGCACTGTTCATTACCTACTAGGGGTTGGGATAATCATGTGTTCCTGTATGATAAAGGAGGCTCATCTAGGGCCTATGGAACCAGGGTGATGGCAATGGGTATGTGGTAGAGCTGATGCATTGGCTTTTGCTCATGTGCTAAATATGTTTGTCTCGACCATCTTTTGCATCTTTTGGTACATTTTCCTGTTGAATGTGGCCAATTGTGCTTTTACTTTTTCTTTTCAGCTGCATAAACCTTCGAGGATCGTTCCAAGCCTGACCCAAGGTGTGGGCAAGGGGAAGGGGAGGCTAACCCTATGTGGACCTAGTGGAGAAATTGATGAAATTTCTAAGTCTATCTGTTAGAAATTTAATCTGTATTCTTCTGGTTTATTTCTTCTACCTGTAAATCTTGAACAAGTTATTTAGAACATATAAATAATGAAATAAACACAATATAGTCTCAACATCTACAGATCAACAACTAAAAGAAAACAAACACACAAGTGACACTGTTTTTTTTGGACAAATGTCTCTGGAAAAACCCAATGTGGGAAAACCGATGAGCTATTCTAAGGGTTTATTATTATGTAGTATTTCCTTGAGTACAATAGGGTGCCAAATTGGCTCACACGACAAAGAAAAACAACCGGTAGTAATACCTCTCTATTCTGAAACAAGTATTTAGAAAACCTGTCCCACGAAACCCTCTCTAGCAATTCTGAAGCACTGTGTTAGCCTCGTGTTGTTCTGCGTCAATCTCAGAACCCTTTGCGCCAACCCTCTGAGGCACTACGCAGCTTCTGGGACCCTCTGTGTCACTCTTGCTGTCTTCTGCGTGTATGACGCAGGCCCTTTGGTCTCTGCGCTGTCTTTGCTGGGCTCTGCGTGGCCTGCTCTGGCTACTGCCTCTTGCTCTTTGCCTTTGCGTTGGTCTCTCGGCACTATCTCTGCCTCTCTGTCCAATACACACTGCCCCTCGCTGCTGATCACTGATTCGACTTTGCTTAGCAAGCCCGCTCTAGCAAATCGAATGACTGATCACTCTGGTGTGTTCTCCAACTGTCCCTCAAGCCTCCTCTTATACTTTTCCTGTTGGTACTTAAACATTCGAGATCAAATCTCTAATCAACGGCTAAGATTAGATTTGGCTTGATCCATGGCTTTTGGAACCTTCTAGCCCAGTTTTCTATTAATACCCATTAATATTTTATTTTTCCTAAGTTTAGACTTAGGAACTCCATTAAAAATATTAATTATTTTAATATCTCCCAAACTAGGCACAATCTATCCAAACCATTTCTGGGTCTTGGAGATCTCATGTGCTTTAGCCTTTCCACCAATTTTTATGCCTAAAGCGCATCCGATACCACCCCAAATGAACACTCCCTCATAGCGAGGACTGTGCTCTAGTAATACTCTTCAATGAGCATCACTCTGATTAGTTGGCACTAGTACCTGTGTTGATGCTAAGCCTCCCCGCCCAACATGCTCTGCATTGCTGCATCCTATACTGCTGCCCATGGCCCCTCCACTGCCATTGCTGCATCCGTACGAAAGCTCCCTCTGCATCCACGCTGCTACTGTTCCTTTCTCCCAACACTGCATTTGCACTGCAATTCCCTGTCATCATGCTACATTGTGCTACTGTTAATTGCTATTGAATTGCAACTTAGTTACTGAGAAGTAAGTAACTGATCCATCCAACTACTGAAATCTCTGTTAGGCTAGAAACACTCCCAATGCTGAAGCTCCCTTTGCTGCTAACAAGTGCTCCCTCTGTTGACCTCCGTGCTGCTGCAACAACTCCCTGCATCTCGCACCATTGCAAACCTCTCTGTGTCGTCCTGTACTAGTGCAACACTCTTCGTGCCTCTCGCACTATTGCAGCCCGCTAGCCTCGCGCTGCCTGGGGACTCCTGCACTGTAGCACTCTCTATCGCTTCATTTGCATCCGTTTCGACCAACATCCGTCAATCCTTCTACTTCCTCTTCGGGGCTCCCGTAGCAAGGTATAATCCAAGAGGTTGGGTACCTCAAGGATCCTTCCCCTCATCGCTTGTAGACCTCCTAACTACAACTTGATGTCTCCCCACCTCTTCTCTAGAGATACATGAGCACTCATGGCACAATCCTCATCCTCCTCGACCTCCTTCCCCGCTTTCGCTGGTGCTGCCTTAGAGTCAGACGCCTCTCCCTTGTTCTTCTTCCTCGGACACTGGTTCGCATAATGACCCAGTTCCCCATAGTGGAAGCACTTGACCTTGGAGAGGTCCTTCTTTTTCCTCTTTTCTTGCTTTCCTGCAGGAGCTGCATCCTCTCCCTCTTCCTTTTTGATCCATACTCCTTTGTTGCTACTTCCTGTCTTGCTCAACCGCCCAATCTCCTCTTAGCGGAGAGCCGCCCACAATTTTTCCCAATCTGGAAGATCCACCCTGCCCATTATGCTCTGGACGAATGTCTCACACTCCTCGGAGATTGTGTTAAGTGTGGTCCTCACCAACATCTCCTCATCCGGCGTCGCCCCTATGGAAGTCAGTTGGTCTTGGATCTCCTTCAATCTGCCGAGGAAGTGATTTATCTGCTCGCCCTTCTGCATTTGGTATGACTGCAACTGATTCTCAAGTAACATCTTTTTCTGCACGGAAGTATGCTGGTACAATTTCTTCAGGGCTTCCCACATTTCCTTTGCTGTCTCCTTCTCAGCAATATGTTGGACCACATGATCCTTGACCCCATCAAGGATGATGCACTTTGCCTTGGCCATTGCCTTCTCGAACTTTTCATTTTCAGCTGGGTCAACTGGGATTGCCATTGTTCTCAAGGCGAAGGCCTTGATGTGATGTCTATCTAGAATGGACAGGTTTTTGGCCTTCCAGACCATGAAGTTGGACGCCCCGTCTAGACTATCCTGATCCCTCAGCCCATTGATGGCCATCTCTTTGTTCTTCTGTTCACTCCTCCGAGTCTCTCTACTTCCCTCTGGAAGTTCTCTCTTCGACTCCTCTTGAGTCTCTCTACTTTCCTTCGAAAGTTCTCTCTTTGACTCTTGTTGAGTCACTCTACTTCCTGCTTGGAAGTTCTTTGCTTGACTCCCTTTGAGTCACGATTTCCCTTCTGGAAATCCTCCTGCCAATCGTCAAGTTGCACCTCTCCGATCTTCTGTGCACCTGCAACACTGATCTAGATTCCTTGGCTAGAAAACTGCCTCGGTAGCAACTCCCTCTACCTTGGTTTTTCCCTGTTAGCTACTGTTCTGCCCCCAATACCCAACTAGCTTCGCTCCTGCAAACTGCCCACAACTTCCTATGCCCCAGCAACTGAAGGACTAAGCCTCCAGGCTCTGCGCAATCCGACATTGGAAAAACAACTCCCTCAGCCAACTGCGTTAACCCTCTTGGTCTCTGCGTGAGCCTCTTTTTGCCCTCTTCAGCCTCTGCACTGGCCTCTCTCTGGCTCGGACTGATAACATAGTCCCTCTGCGTCAACCCTTCTTTTGTCGCTTTCTGCAAGAATCAACTTCTGTCACTCAAGACAACTGATTCTGCTACAAATGCTCTGCTTAATTGATGCCTTCAGCGCTCGTGTGATCTGCAACCATGCTCTAATACCATGATGGAATTTCTAAGTCTATCCGTTAGAAATTTAATTTGTATTCTTTTGGTTTATTTATTCTACTTGTTAATTCTGAATAAGTTATTTAAAACATATAAATAACGAAATAAACACAATACAGTTTCAACATCTACAGATCAACAACTGAAGGAAAACAAACACACAAGTGACATCGTTATTTTTGGACTAATGTCCATGGAAAAACCCAATTCAGGAAAACCGGTGCAACTATTCTGAGGGTTTATTATTATGCAATATTTCCTTGAGTACAACAGGGTGCCAAACTAGCTCACTCAACAAAGAAAAACAACCGGCAATAATACCTCTCTATTAGGAAACAAGTATTCAGAAAACTTCTCCCACGAAACCCTCTCCAGCAACTCTGAAGCATTGCGTTAGCCTCAGGACCCTTTGTGTTAGCCCTTTGAGGCACTGCGCAGCCTCTGGGACCCTCTGCATCACTCCTGCAGCCCTCTGCTTGAATGACGCAGGTCCTTTGGCCTCTGTGCTGTCTTTGCTGGGCTCTGCGTGGCTTGCTCTGGCTGCTGCTTCTTGCTCTATGCCTTTGCGCTGGTCTCTCGACACTATCTCTCCCTCTCTATCTAGTATTCACTGCCCCTCATTGCTGATCACTGATTTCACTTTGCTTAGCAACCCTGCTCTAGCAAATTGAATGATTGATCACTCTGGTGTGTTCTCCAATTGACCCTCAAGCCTCCTCTTATACTTTTCCTATTGGTCCTTCAACGACCGATATTAAATCTCTAATCAACGGCTAAGATTAGATTTGGCTTGATCCATGACTTTTGGAACCTTCTAACCCAGTTTTATATTAAAACCCATTAATATTTTATTTTTCCTAAGTTTAGACTTAAGAACTCCATTACAAATATTAATTATTTTAATATCTCCAAAACCGGGTACAATCTGTCCAAACCATTTATGGGCCTTAGAGATCTCATGTGCTTTAGCCTCTTCACCAATTTTCATGGCCAGAGCACATCCGATGCTACCCCAAATCAAAAGAAATGTGGAACCATGTGGGAAAGATGATGGATGGGGTTATGATAAACGAAAGGTTAGTGATATATGTGGATGGGGAAGCAAGACCACACAACCAAAATCAGGGTTTCCCATGTAGTACCACCCTAAATCCCAAAGGTCAGTAAACGAGATCCCACGGGACTAAGATCCAAGGGTAACATCAAAAAGAGGTCTAGGGGACATAAGTACAAACCTAGCCCACTCTTTCCGCTGAATCCCCCATTAATCCATGCCTAGAAGTGTCCATGATAAGCAAACTACAATACTCAATTTCTAAATGACAAGGCATACCTTTAGGTTTGGGAGGCCTACCTTCAAACATATAATCATGATAGATGGGTGAGGGACCACATGGCTAGCTCAGGTGGCAGAGAAATGGCACAATGAGCTAGTTGGTGGCTACAAGGGGCTATTGGCTGCCGGCCTGCCGGCTGAGGACCATCTTGCAGAAATTTTTTTCCTAGGGATATCACCCACAAAGTGTTGTGTAACACAATGTATATTAAGAATAGGTGTCCATCTCATGCACTCAAAAACAAGAATCCCTATGAAATGTGGTTTGACCACATTCCTTCGGTGAGGCATCTTAGGGTTTTTGGTTTGACTTGCGATGCTTTGATACCTAAGGAACATACAAACAAACTTGGTGCAAGGAGTTGAAAATGTACCTTTTTGGGGTACTCAAATACCTCCAAAGCATACCATCTCTATGATGAAGTAAATAAGAAGTTTATAATATCTAGAGATGTGATCCTTCTTGAATCTTCTAAGATTGACAATGTTGTTGAGCTGTAGCTTGATCACGTGGACAAATTCAAGCATGTAAAAACTCAAATACCTCCAAAGCATACCATCTCTATGATGAAGTAAATAAGAAGTTTATAATATCTAGAGATGTGATCCTTCTTGAATCTTCTAAGATTGACAATGTTGTTGAGCTGTAGCTTGATCACGTGGACAAATTCAAGCATGTAAAAACTTTTCAAGAGTTTGATAATGATATTCCACATCTTGAAGGGGGGATCCCTATACTGGATCAATCTGTGGAATCTCCTTCTGAAGAACTCTCTCCCCCTCATGAAGCTCCACCGACTGATCAAGAAGACAATTTGAGTTATGTGATTGAGAGAATTAGGAGGCTAAATCTTGATTCAGCCCCATCTCCCTCAACTGAGTAGTCTGGGCCATCTCAAAAAGGTCCTCCAAAATGGCTGACAAAAACACTCTAAAGTGTTCGTCCTGATGAGGTTGGAGAGACAGGGATAAGAAGCTCTGCTATATAGAATGGAGGTGATGAAGACGATTTTGATTCACCTGTTGATATGGATGTTTCTTATCATTGTGAATTAATTTTTTCTACAAATTTCGAACCAACTTCCTTTAAAGAAGCCGTTTCTCATGATGAATGGAAAGAAGCAATGCAAAAAGAATATGATGCTTTGATAAAGAATGACACTTGGAAGCTGGTTAATCCTCCATTGCAAACCAAAATAATAAGCTGTAAGTGGGTCTTCAAGAACAAGTATAAAGTAGATGGCTCACTTGACAAGCATAAAGCCAGGCTCGTGGAAAAAGGTTTTGCACAAGAGGAAGGGGTTGATTATGAGGGAACTTTTCCCCCACGACAAAATGGGTTACCATCTAGACTCTCTTTGCTTTGGCAGCTTAGAATGGTTTGAAGCTCCATCAAATGGATTTAAAAATTGCTTTCTTGAATGGAGACTTGAAAGAAAATGTTTTTATGTCCCAACCAGAAGGATTGTTGTGAAGGTTCGGGAACACAAAGTATGCAGGCTTGTCACATCCTTGTATGGCCTCACACAAGAACCGCGAGCCTAGAACGAGAAATTGATTAAGCATCTTCTAAAACTCAATTTCAAACACTATGATCTTGATGATGCAAGTTTGTTTGTCAAGAAAGTTGGCAAAGTAGTTGTATATCCTATGGTGTATGTAGATGATCTTTTGATGACAGGGAACAATGAGAATTACATTGCATCCTTAAGGAAAGAACTAGGGAATGGTTTTGAAATGACTAATTTGGGATGTGTTCATTACTATCTTGGTATTGAAGTAACTTGACATCTGAAGTTTATATTCCTCTTAAAAGAAATACATTGGAGATTTGTTGAACAAGTTTGGCATGGCTAAGTGCAATGCTTTGAATATTCCAGTGGAATAGAATTTAGAGCTCACATCCACTGAAAGAAACGAATTTGAGGATGCAACAAAGTACAAACAACTCATAGAAAGTCTTGACTACCTGACTACTACGAGATTGAATATTTCATTTGCTGTTGGAAGCCTCTCCTGCAAACCTTGTGAGGGTCATTGGTTTGACTCAAAAAGAGTTCTAATGTACATGAAGGGAACTCAAGAGTTTGGACTGAAGTATACATAGGTGGATGACTTCAGCTTGATTGGATACCTTGATTTAGATTTTGATGGAGATAAAGAAAATGGAGTTTCTACTTCAATTTATGTTATTGTTGAAAATTATGTAACAATGGTTGGCATTTTTCATTGAAAATTTGAAGGGGAAAATTTATTATTTTGTCATCCTACAAGTCGGCTCCGTTAAGTCTAATTAGCCCACATGTAACACACATACACATATATGGCATCGATGGCACTCATTTGGAGCATCATTCACATTGAATTTCATCCCATTCGTTCTGCAATTTCCAATGAGCATCTCCACAAGTGCGAAGGACAAGAAGACCTCTTTCTCTTCTGCATTGACTTTCTATTGGTGATTGTGTTGACTGAACTTTGTCATGGGCATATTGACATCTATTCTACCTCAGATATGATTTCCTTGGAGGACTGAATACTTTAAAAGTTCGTTGATTGTTAGGATTAATATTTCGCTCTTACAGTGTGACACTGACCTAGGTAGACCGAATGACTTGATTGTGGGTTTGGTCGAGTTTTTGTGATCAGTGCATCGACTTTTCTGTGTAGACTTCAGAACTAAATTTCAGCCTCTTATTACAATGACGATAGGCCCGAATTTCGGCCTTATTGAGCAGGCTATTACAGTTCACTTGGAGCTGTCTTTACTCTCTTTGTTGACCGAATTTGAGTAATATATTATTGAGGTCAAGTTTGGATTTGTTGGAATATTCTTGATGCAATTTTGATGGATAAAATCTCTCTCATAAGGAAAGAATTTTTGGTTGGGTTTTCCGCTTGTGGGTTTTGCCCTGCTGTGATCCTAATCTTGGTGTCTCTTCTCTATTGCTTATTGTTCATTGTCTACTGTGATTTCTATTTACTCTCTTGTTGAAGAATTGTATGGTTGAAGTTTTTCATGTATAGCTACTTGTTGATTAAGGTATAAAGAAGGAAAAAATTGCATCAATAGAAGTAGTTATAGATTGTGAAAAACTATTGTAGTCCTTGCTACACTAGAATTTCAACAGTTATGAGTCTTGGATCAAGAGCTGTCTCTTGGAGGTCACGCAAACAGTCAGTTCCAACATATTCCACAACTGAGGCAGAATATGTGGCAGTAGCTGAAGCAACAAAGGAAATTGTGTGGCTCAGGAAAATTTTGAAAGATTTGCAGGAGAAACAAGCGCATTCAACTTCTCTTTTGATTGACAACACTTCTGCGATAAATTTGGCCAAGAATCCACAGTTTCATGATTACTATTGGAAAATATAGTAGCCATGGTTGGCATTTTCATTTTGAAAAATAAATGAAAATTTGAATTTTAAATTTGCCTCCGAATTTATTAGGTCTGCTAGGCCCCTAAGAGGCACCCATTCGACCCCCTGTTGAAAGCTATATAAAGGAGATCATTTCTCCTCATTTGGACACATCAATTTGGTCTCATGCATCTCTGATCGATTAAAATTACAGGAGGGCTGAAATTTTAGGGGGAGGCCGAAATTCTAGAGAGGGCCAAAATTTTAGGGGCATGCCGAAATTCTAGAGAGGGCCAAAATTTTATGGGGATGCCGAAATTAAAGAGAGTGCCAAAATTTCAGGTACTTGAATTTCGACATGGCACTTCATCATGATTCTGGTTGCTGGTTTGGTTATTTTGCTATTATTAATTATGATGTATAGATGAATTTGGAAACTCTCTCTCTCTCTCATAAGGAATTTTTTTTGGTTTTCTCCTTGTGGATTTTGCGCCAACTGTGTGTCTAATTTCTGTGTCTCTTATTTCATTGTTTCATGGTTACTTTACTGGTATTTCATGTTTATTAGTGAAGATCACATTTTTACTAGGGTCATGAAGCAAGAGCTCAACAGTCAACCCCACAACATCGAGGTACATATAAGGCTTGGTGATCTTGATTAAATGTTAGTTCCATACCCTCGTACATCACAAAATCTAGTAGAAACATTGCAATCCCGCCAATCCTGAATGACTGTTAAGTTTGTTGGATTTTGAGTGGGATCTAGACTTCTACTTTCTCCATATGAAAACCAATGAGGTTGGAACAACCCTCAAACATCTTGAGTCAATTAATGGTAATGTTAAAAATGTAAGTAAAAGGATGAAAATGAGAGATAAAGGAAAATGTCACTTTTACTTCAAGAATTTAATATTACCATTAACTATTCGGGTATGTATCTCATGAGATGAATCTTTGGAAATGAAAACAATAGATTTCTCCTTGTTTGCTTGATCAAAATATGAAGAGTATCCTCACAACTCAATCCTCTAAATCACAGGGCGATAATTTCGAAATTATCGCAATAAGTTGTGGCGATACTATTGGCGAGGAGCAGTTTGGCGATAATATCGCGATATGTGCAACATTCTGAATGATTGATGAATCCTCATATATACGTTGATGAATCTAATACGAAATTGCTATAGAGTTTCATCTTTCTTTTAATGGATGCCACTGAACTCATGCAATAAGGATATGTATCTTGCTCTAACCATGACATTTAAATAGCCATGATCAATATGAAAAGATCATTTCTAACAAATCTGAGTTGCTGTCTTCTCTCAAATAAGGGTTGTCATGTAAGATCACATTATCAATAACTACAAACTTTCCTCACCAAAATAACTGGGAACAGTCTTTAGTCCCATTGTGAAGTTGCCAGGTGAGATATGAAAAAGTTCAAATTAACACTGCTCATCTCAGTGTGTAGATGTACTGCTTATTGGGGAAGCCTGGTGTGCTGCAATTTTTATTACAGTAACACAAGGAGATTATTGCAGATTTATGAATTTTCTGTGCTATTTGATATATCTATTCATAAATATGAACTTTATTACCACCTATTTGAGGAAGAAAAGTGCAGATTTTGCATATTTTATTGCAGATTTGAGGTGCCACTTTCCCCCAGCAACTCAAGGTTAAGTCCTCAGATTCGGTAGACTTGCCTCAAATTGTCATGCACCAATTTGGAAGTGAGAGGAAGTTAAATCATTGATGCAGAGCTATTTCCTTATGGTTATCTGGTATCTTTGTATTCTTTGGTTCAAAGGTACATTTGGGTGATAAGAGGAATGCTCAAGTGAAATGAAAAGAAAACATTCAAGGAAAAATATAATATTTGAATCTCACAGGTTAAAGAATTTCATAAATAAAACATGCAAGAGTTATGCTAAATAGAATTCATACTCAGACATGCTCTCATATTGGTCACCAAAGGATGTTGATTTGATCTTCATTATTCAGAGTTGTTAAAAGAGCAAAGTTACAAACAAATTGGATACAAGTCCATGCACTTAAGGATATTGGGGGATAGGAAGAATCATGCCAAGAGTTTTACAATCTCCTTACACCACTTGAAGTTTAACTACGGTATTGAATGTGGGAAATACAACCAATGTAATAGCATCAAATCATAAATGTTGTGCAAAAACTGTAACTTTGAAGTGAGTAAGAATTGAAGCATAGAGATGGAAGAACAAGGATACTGATCATCAAACTCTCTTGTTTGTGTTCCTTATAGTCATAAGGATAAGATTATAGGCAAGAGGATAACAGCTTGCTTGGCGCACAAGTCACCTGGGAAAAATCAAAGCCAAAGATAGCATGCTCTGAACCTAAGTCACCTGACACGGGGATTCGGGACACGTAGGATTCGAGATTCGTGGTGTCGGATTCGGACACGCTGACCCCCCGGAACAGGACACGTTATATATTATTTTATTAAAAAAATATATATATATATATATATATATATATATATATATATATATATATATATACCACTTTTTACTTGTTAAAACCAAACTGGAAGTAAACCAACAACATTATCAAACCATGTTGCATCACAACATGGAATGGCTGGACAAAATAACATAGATATGAGTCATGACCAAAACTAATTCCCCAGAATAGATTAGGCATTGAAATTAGGGACATTCTGTTTTAGCAAGCCAAGATGTAGACCCTGACCTTGATAACATCATATTTATGAAAGAACTTTCATGCAGGCTGTGGAAAAGAAGATTATGTGCTCAGCAGAGGATCTATTGAATAGTAATGAAATTTTTCATTCCATTGTTGGTATCTAAGTCTGTCAGTGTCATCGTATATAAATACCAAATTACACAGTTTAAATAAAACTTACGCTGAGGACTTATGTACTTTATTACCAATATGGGACTACCCAAATAACAGAAGCTATGAACAAGAAGTTTGTTGGAAGAATACACAAATGCTTCAACCATGGATTCTGGTATATATGCAAAGCTAATCGAGGTGAACATTATAAGGTTGAAACCCTGAATGGTTTAGGATGCCATTTAAAAAAGAAACGAGCATGGCTTGCTTTTAAGTTCTACAGCAGCATTTCGTTTCAACACTGGAGAGAAGATGCTAGGTGTACATCGGACATCCAGCCAGTTCAAATAGACAAAAGTTTTGACAATGGCTTCTGGTCTGTATGCAAAACAAATCCAGATGAACCTTAAGAGATTGAAACCTGAATGGTTTAGAATGACATTTAAAAAAGAAACAGTGAGTGTGGTCTGCTTTTAGGTTATACAGTAGTATTTAGTTTCAACATGTAGAAACGATGCTAGGTATACATACAGCCAGTTCAAATAGCCTATGTGTATAGTCTAGTGACCTTATGTGTGTTTTCTTGATATCCAAAGGTTTCACTTGTTTTTTATCAACTTCAATTGCACATTGAACAAGTCATTGTTCTAATCCCAAATAACAAGGGTAGATGCAGCTGGCTCAAGGAAACAAAACCTCAATCACTTCAGCAATTCAAATTTGTCATATAACCTGTTCATCATTAAGGCAGAAAGTATTGAATTATGCATATACACATTAAAAATTGGAGAGAGTGAGAGATAGAGAATTAATAGTATTATTCAATGGGGCAGTAAGATGCAAAAATAATGTCTCGTTCAAGAGACAATCACCTGTACAACCAACTGTAACTTAGTTAAGACAGCTGTACAAATAACGCAGACAAACAGTCCCGTGCTCATTATAATCTCTGTTATCATACATTTAAAACATGGAGCAAATACTAAAGCCGACAAAGGTTTTCACTGAACGGCGAACGCACATATGTCATATACTGGTTTGAGTTTCAGGGTTTATACCCGTCAGCCGCGGGAGAAACTTACCTGGCTCACACACAGGACTCGGCCACACACAGGACTCGTTTCAGAAAACGCGACGCGATTCGATTTTTTTCGGGACACCATATGACACGACGTGGGAAAAAAGGACACGACGTGTCCGAAAAAAGGGACACGAATCCGTACAGAATCGTGTCGGATTCGACCGATTCGGGATTCGTGCCCCCTTTCCAGCGAATCCGGTATCGCAGCTCTGAACTGTGGCACACTTCCACTAGCTTATAATAGACCAGATAAGATCCAGAAAAGGACATTGGATAAGATTCCAAAATATCTGAAGAAAGTATCTCAGAAAAGCTCATGTCAAAAATAAATGAGGGTGCTCCTTGTCCACCAAAAATAGACTTGCATAAAAATCACAAAGTTCTTCAAAAACTGAATACCATATGCATAGGTAGAAAATCAATTCCAGGGTCCTTGCTACTTTTAGAATGCCATCCCCTTTTCTAGAAAATCACTCTTGGGATCCTAGCTAATTTTAGAGTCAACAAAAGTCCTTATTATGATATTAGTTTGCATTTTCTTGAAATCACTGGAACTTTTTGTGTTTTTTTCTCCATCACCACATGAGTTCATCCACGTATAGTTTTTTCTTAAGATAGAAACCCTAAATTTAACCTAATTTAACCTAATGGTCAATCTTCTAGGCCATCACTCTTAATTTTCTCGAATGAATGAAGTTCAATAGTGAATTTAGAAACCGGTGACTCTGAAATTGCTTCAGTGGATGGCATAGTTCCATAGTAATTTTGTTCCGTGGATGACATAGTTCTATTGAACCTTAGTGACATTGTAATTTTGGACATGGACATCATATTTGGTAGTTGTTCTTGTTGCATTGTGCTAATATGAATACACAGACACATTGTTGATTCCCCATTTCTCTCTTTTTGGGAAGACTCCTGTCTGAAACTGTTTCTATTTGGAAATTTAGCCATTCCCAGAGTTTGGCTACTTAGGTCCTTTGTGATGCTTTCTGGTTGTCTGTTCTTTCTGACATATTTTACTTTTCTTCAGCATTCGGTAGACATTGTTGAATCTGCTGAAGCATTCAATCAAGCTGAGGAGAAGTTAAGAAATGCTGCAAACTTTTCTCAAACAGATGCCAGTGTTCGTATTGCCTTGGGAGAGCTTTTCAGTGCACAGGCAGATAGGTTTTCTCATACCACAGATTATCAACCACAGGTTTGAAGTTCTCTTTAGTTTTTCGAAATGGCAATTCTTACTACACTTTCTCTACATGTATGGTCTTTAAATGCTCTGTATTGTTTTCAACGTTCATCTAGTTCCTCAACCATGTTTACTTTGGCTCAAATGCTCTACAAACAAGTAATTTAAACCTAAATATAGAAAATGATACAAATCTCCACTCTTCCTCTTTTATTTTTATTGCAAAATGATTAACTGGAATAAGGTTTAAAAGATATCCAGGAAAGGCATAGTAAATTCATTACAGCAAGAAAGACAAGTGGATATTGTGACTGTTGGAAATGTAACTAGGTTCAGTTTTCATAATTATATCATTATATATTTCATGTAAAAGCAAAATAAAAAAATAATTTATTATTATCATTATTTTATTTTCTAGTCAAAGCATGTTTTTGATGCTTGTAGGGTTATTTGAGTCAATAGAAAATTTGCCATGAGTCAAAAAAATATTACTGAGTCGAAGTCCCATTTGGACTATTTGTAAGAAAAGGAAAAACCATTTTGTTTGAGGCAAAAAGTCAATTTTGTCATCCACAAGACCAAGTCGGCTTTCTTGAACAAGTCAGCCTAGAAGAGGCAGCTATTCGACCCTCTTGGGTGTGTATAAATGAGACAAATTCAACCTCATTTCAACACTTACAACTTTGAATTCTGTGCTAAGAAGAGAAGAAAAACCAGTGAAAGTCAAGGAAGAAAGAGTGAAAGTCAAAGGAGAGCGAACATCAAAAGAAAGAAAATTGAGATTTTCTGCCCTATTTCTGTTCACATGTGCGAAATTTCAGAGCTATTGCAGGGCCAAAACTTCAGAGATACTGTAGGTCCTAAAATTTCATAGTTTGACCAGATTTTTAGAGCATTGATTAACATTGACTTTGTGACTTTGACTTGATTGATGGAGGCTTGAAGGAGAGCTGACTTGGGGTTTTTGTGGCAGTCTCGGTCTTGGTTTTTGGGTCTTGGATATCTCACTTTGATCTGATTCTATAAGACGATTGGTTTGGGTTTTCCCCATTGCAGGGATTTGCCCTGGCTTCGAGCCTACATCTTTGTGTTCTTTTGTCACTTGATCTTCATGTTTTGAATATTTTGGTAATTGCTTGATGAAGATAACATAAGTAATAAAAAGGCAACAACATTCACAAGTAATTATCAAGTAAGAGAAATCTACTCTAATCTACAAGCATTTTGATTTCTCAACATGGTATCAGAGCTAAGGTGAAGGGAGGGCAGCTTAAAGATCACTTTTGTTGGCATTGAAGCAATGATTTCACTCTCAAAACACACATACATCAGCTACATTGGAGGACATTTGTTATGGATATAATTCATATAAAAATAATAAATATAATAATAGAATTAATAATTAATAATTAATTAACTAATGGTTAGTTAGTTAGTAATGAAGAGGCATATCTTAGAGACATGCCCATTCATCAAAGGGCGCCTGCCTAGGATGTGTAAACAGACCCTCATTCTCATTTGATATCATATCTCATATAAATTCTTATACAATATTCAATATACATGTCTTATAATGGACATTTATGTCTTTGAAGTATTTTAAAGATTTCCGCTACGTATATGATTTTTGTCCGTTACATTGGTATTAGAGCTGTTCAATCCTCTGGTCGCTCAACTGCTGCACAGGGATAGCTTGACCTAACCTTTGGCCATCAACCTTGCGTCAACATTGTTGTCGTGCAATTGAAGCGTTTCGCTATACAAGTGTTTGGAGATTCTCCATTTCATTGTCAGACCTTTGGCCATTTAAAAAAAACAATAATAAGAAAAAAAAAGAAAATAGTCAATATATATCGGAAAAAAGAAGTCAAATATTTAAAAAAGACTAATTAAAAGGAAAAAAGAGAAAAAAATTCAGAAATATAATTAAAAAAAATAAAAGAAAAAAAAGATATATATATATATAATATATATAAATATATATATATATATATTATATATATCATTTAAAAAAACATTATAAAAATAAAAAAAATGAAAAAAAATAAAAAATAAAACAAAAACAAAATGACTTACCTGCAAAGGCCAACGCTCAACCACCGTAGTCATCTGCCTCGCCCTCTCAGCCACGCACGCAGAGTAGCACAACCCCACCGACGATTTCACAGTTGCAAATTATAATTCACTCAGCCGTCGTACATAGCCAACGAATCATCAGTGTCCATGCAATTGTTGCATATAGACGTCATTACCGTTATGTTGTCTTGCACAACTGTTCCAGTCTGCAGTGCTATTGCAATTTCTCCTCCATCAATGCTTCCATAGCGTCCCCTGTAACAATGACTGCACAACCACCATTCATCTGATGTCGCAGTCACTGACTACTGTTGTGTGACCGTCCCCCGACACCCTTGTTCTGGAATTCCCCTTCACGATCATGATTGCATATTTCCATTGTCTCGCTGTAATTCCCAACCACGTCTGCATCCCTGTGCTGCCGTCACAATTTTGCCGATTCCTTGTATGTGGTTCCTACTACATCATATCCCACATTCGACCAACGTTCTGCTACTGGTCGCTATTTCCAACCTTCGTTTGATTATACCATCGTCTTTCGTGCCGGTTCCTTCCATCGTATCCCTCCATACATAGGATTGATATATATTACGATCCATTATTATATAGTTTATATAGTAAAGTTATATAATAATTGGTATATAAATAATAATTATATTTACATTATAAAGTTAAATTAATAATATATATATATACATTAATATAATAATATATATATACAAAAAAAAGAAGTTTAATTAAAAAAAGGGAAGAAGAAGAGAAGGGGATTATCATTAAATCCTAAGCTCATCGACGAACACAAAAAAAAGGTGGATTTTTGAAGAAAAATGGGGTCTAATTTAGAAACAAAGAAAGGAAAATTTTCCTATAAAAGTCTTCCAATTGTAGATTGTAGAGTAATTACATTAAAAGGGAATACCCAAGGTAAGGAGATTAATATCACTATAAGCGCAAGTGACGAGGAAAATTATATCAATGTTATGTTGGTGAATCAACTATTACTTCCAAAGTCAATCATAGAATAAAGAACAAATATTTATGGCGGAAAAGAGTATGAAATTAATGATTTACAAGTAATAATTGACCACTATGAATGCATCACTCAATTCCGTGTTGTAAATATGTTTAACCCAAATATTGACATAATTTTTGGTCAACCTTGGTTAAAAGAATCGGGTACGTTCATGATAAACTTAGAAAAAAAGATTTTGATGTTTCCTTGTAAGGAAAAATAATCACATTCCAAGAAATGACAATGAAGTCAAAGTCAAGATTGCCGTCATCAGAACACTTTAAGGATATTTCAAAACTAATGTTTCAAGAGAATCTAGAAACTATATGAAGGAAGCGAAAGGAGCTTGAAGAAATCATATCCAACAAAAACAAGGAAAATTCATGTTTGATGGAGCATAATCAAAAGCGACTTACACAAGAAAGAAAATTTAAAGCTAAGAAACACCAGTTAGAACAAGAAAAGAAAAGGTGTGAAGAGAAACTCAACGAAAGTCTATCAAGAAAAGAAGAAGAAAGTATATGCTTAAAGAACCTTAACCAAAGGTTATTAGAACAAATCAAGTGTTTAAAAGATGAGAAGCTTGAATACTAAAATAAAGTTTACTCAGAGAATGAGGAACTTTTATGTCTCAGAAACTATAATCGAAGTCTACTCACTCAAATTAAGAAACTTAAGGATGATAGGAAATCATTGGAAAACAAGTTAGAAGAACTTATCACGAAACAAGTGTCGAAGTCGTTAGTCCAAGTTGAAGATAAAGGAATAAATAGCGATCCAATTAATATCACAACTCAAGAGGATGAGAAACTAAAAGAAGTTAAAACATATTCAGAAATTGCAGTTCAAACAATGGACATTCCAATTGATGATGCCAACTCAACAAAACCATTGAAATAAATCAAGGAACTGCAACTAACATGATAAGGGAAAGTCCAACCAGATGAACTCCTTATCGACATCCGAATCACAAGAGTAGAGTTTCCAATAAAACTATGTACCAGTATTACTTAGAACATAAATGACAAATTTATCTTCCTAAGAATACTGAAGTTTGCAGAATCCAGTCCTACAATAACTATTCATCACAATTTTTCAGAGGTCAGAAGATTCCACAGAAGATTAATCTAGGATGGTCCGATCCATTCTCAGGACGACAATTTCGTCTATCACTTAGAGCATCATATCATCTTGTATCAACGAAGATGAAAGTTTAGAGGTGAGAGGATATTCTTAGTAAGCTTTGAGGACAAATCTTCTTGAAGAGAGAGGCAATGTTATGAATATAATTCATATAAAAATAATAAATATAAATATAGTAATAAAAAATAATAAACAATAATAATTAATTAACTAATGGTTAGTTAGTTATTAATGAAGAGGCATGTATTAGAGACATGCCTATTCATGAAAGGGCACTTGCCTAGGGTATATAAACAAGCCCTCAATCTCATTTGTAATCATCTCATATCAATTCTTATACAATAATTAATATGCAATTACATGTCTTATAATGGACATTTATGTCTTTGAAGTATTTTTAGAGCGTTGATTAACATTGACTTTATGACTTTGACTTGGTTGACGAAGGTTTGAAGGAGGGCTGACTTGGGGCTTTTGTGGCAGTCTTGGTCTTAGTTTTTGGGTCTTGGATATCTCACTTTGATCTGATTCTATAAAAAGATTAGTTTTGGTTTTTCCCCTTGTGGGGATTTTCCTTGGCTTAGAGCCTACATCTTCGTGTTTTTTTGTCTCTTGTGATTTTCATGATTTGAATATTTTGGTAATTGCTTGATGAAGATAATATAATATAAGTAATAAAAAGCCAACAACATTCACAAGTAATTATCAAGTAAGAGAAATCTACTCTAATCTACAAGCATTTTGGTTTCTCAGCGTGGTATTAGAGCTAAGTTGAAGGGAGGGCAATTTAAAGATCACTTTTGTTGGCATTGAAGCAATGATCTCACTCTCAAAACACACATACATCAACTACACTGGAGTGTTGATTTGGGGTAGCATCGGATGTTCTCTAGCCACGAAATTTGGTGGAGAGGTTGGGGCACATGAGATCTCCAATATCAAAAAGGGTTTGGGCAGATTCTATATGGTTTAGGAGTTATTAAAATAATTAATATTTTTAATAAAATCCCTAACTCTAAACTTAGGGAAAATAAAATATTAATGTGTATTAATATGAAACTGTGTTAGAATGGTTCAAATGACATGGGTCAAGCCAGATCTAATCTTAGTTGTTGATTAGGGGCTTAATCTCGACCATTGATATGTCAACAGGAAAAGTATAAGAGGAGGCTTGAGGGTCACTTGGAGAATACACTAGAGTGGTCAGTCATTCTATTCTCTAGAGTGGGGTTTGCTAAGAGATAGAATTAGTGATTGGGAGATGCAATTGAGGGGCATTTGAGTACAGAGAGATAAAGAGGCAAAGATAGTGCTGGGAGAGCAGTGCAGTAGCTAAGGAGAGTGACGCAGAGCCAGCGAGGGCTCATGCAGGGCCACGCAGAGGCAGCCAAGAGTTGCGCAGAGCCTTAGAGAGCAGAGGGCCAGAGGGTTGACACAGACCCATCCGGGGTGACGCACGACCAGCGTGGGATAGAGAGGGGCAAGGGGTTGACACAATCCAGAGAGAGGCTGACGCTGGGGTTTCTGGGGCAGATTTGTGCTAAGTAGCTATTGGAAGTATTATCCGAGGTTTCAGCCAGAAGATTTGTTAGAAACTAAGATGTATTACTGCCAAGGAAATTCTCTGTTGGGTAGGCCAGTTTCGACACCCAGATTGTACTCTGATATTGCTTAATAAGAAAACCCTTAGATAGCTGCACCGATTTTCCCACATTGGGGTTTTCCGGGGACATTAGTCCAAAAATGATGTTGTCATATGTTGTGTTTATTTCTATTTCTTTTAGTTGTTGATCTGTAATATGTTGAGCATGCACTAGCGTTTATTTTTAGTATTTACATTGTAAATAACTTGTTAAGGAAAATAACAAGTAGGTAGGAATAAATCAGATAAAGTGCATGGAAAGTTGTAGAATTGAGGCTTCTGTGATCCATATCAATTTTTTTTGAGAGATTCTTCAGCATAAATCACATAAGAATTCATTTGTCGACGCGTTTTGAACCAACTAATGTGGTTCATCGTCCTGACAATGAACCACACTAGTTGGTTCGAAACGCGTCGACAAATGAATTCTTATGTGATTTACGCTGAAGAATCTCTCAAAAAAATTTTGCATGGAAGGTTTCTAACTAAGTAAACTTGGAAACCTCAACATGGAGGACATCATTGGCAACTAACATACTTGAAGGAAAAAAAAAGGAGATACAAGGATCATCATCCCTCTTTCTTGAAGGTATCATTGAAAAATGAAGACTCTTGAAAAACATTGACAATCTCTTGCTGATTCATCGTTCATCATTGAAGAAACCATCATCACAATTTGAAGACATCTCTATAGAAACCATCACTCAAGAACATCTTTGAATTTTTTTGGAAGTGTTGCCGCCTCGCTTGCACACCTAGGTTAGTGTGGGGAAATCGTCAATCCCACAAGGTTTGATCTTGGTGGCAAATTAAGAGAAGGGGCTGTCACCTAATCCCTACTCTCTTCATTAAAGCTTTCTCCTAGTTAAGCTAAGGGGGGTGGTCCCTAAGAAGGCTAGTGAAGGAAATGTGAAGTTCTAGGAGACTAAGTTTAGGAGTTATCAAAGATAACTTGATTCTAAAATGTGAACAAACATATAAATATATGAGCAATATTCAATGATATATTCAAAATATAGACCAATGCTTCAAAGTAAATGACAAATGCTTGCTCAAAATAAAACTCAAGATACAACGATAAATAATTTTGCAAAATCAAATGTTAGACCAAGATGAGCATATAAATATCACTTGCAACTATAAAGGAAATAGTACTTGGAAGAAAATGCTCAAGTGACAGCATAATGACATCAATTACTCATGAGCTAAATGGTCATCAAAGTAACAAATACATGAAATAACTTGAAATAGCGTTGCGCCAATGAAGAATATTCCAAGTATAAGACACCTTATAGTTGCAAAAGTAAAAAATTCGCAATACTTGCGTCATAAAATAAATGCTTTTTGAAACAAGGATGATATTTGCAAATAAGACTCAAATAAATCCATGATAGCATATGTAGGAGAATTGCATTTGCAAGTAAAGTAAATAAGTTGTGATGCAGATGTGCTCTTGGTTTATTTTATTAATTGTAATCTAAAACAAAGTTTCAATTGAACTCCGGTCCCCAAACCTTACCCTTGCCCAAAATCTGAATCTCACAGTGAGGAGTCAACAGGGGTGGAGGGTCCCTAGAGTCTATACAACCAACTTAAGTTGGAGGTTGATTTTAGAGATGCTTGAGTGAAAGTGGAATGATAATGCCCAAAGTAAATTGCACTAATAACTTCAAAGGAAAATTAGAATGGAACCAAGGAAAATTAGAATGGAACCAACTAAATGATACTTGACACGAAATTTAAATGGAGTTGTATGCTTCACAAAGTGCTTGAAGCCAATGAACCAAGTAAGTTGCTCCAATAATGTCAAGATTGATCAAAATAGCTTATAAAATAAGTAAAGAAATGGAATTGAGAAAGTGAAACCAATCAAAGCTTGCAAAGTGAAGTAAGTACCTGCTTGTAAGTTGTAACTTGAATGTACATAAAGAAAATTTGCTCATAAATAAATATTGCAAGTTGTAGCTTGAGGAAAAGTAAATTGCATACAAGTGTTTTAACTTGAAAAGGAAATTAAAGTTGCACAATTGCAAGCACTCAAAAATTGAAATAACAAACTAGATATGTAAATGTGAAAGATATGTTAATCCAAATAATTAATGTGAGTGTTGAGCACGTTAGAACAAGTGAATGAAGTGTGAGAGTTTGCACTGTGCAAAGTCAATCCACCCAAGAGAAGCCTCCCTCTAAATGGGGAGATAGGATACCATGGGAGAAATCTCCCAAGCTCCTACAAGCAAAACAATTTTTTTATTAGAGACTTTATTACAATGATGAGCCTCTCAAAGGCCTCAACTCAACCAAGGGAGAAACTCTACAATAGTATTGAAGAAAAATCGAATTTCTCCTTGGAAATCTAAGCAAATGAAGAGCCTTTTGAAATCTGAAAAAGTTAGGATTGATTTTTTCATGCAAAAATCAGCCTTCTACAAAAGCTAGAAAGTAGTAAAAAAATTAGAGGCTAAGCCTCTATAGACTCATGACCGTCTTGCAGAAATAGGCAGCCTTTGAAAATACTCAAGGCCTTGAATGAATGCTTGCTCTAAAACCCACGACCTCCTTGATTTTCAGCTCCAAGTATGTGTCAAAGGTCCTGTAAACAAAAGTTATTAGTTTGGAACTCTCTTTTCCTCAAATCTGCCCCAAATGTGAGCTAATTGGGGCGGCAAGACAAATTGGATTTTTGATCTTCAATGAACACTTTTCAAGATGAAGCTATCCAATCCTCCTTTTAATCTACATAATGCTAGTAAGAGGACAAAATTCATGTTAAAAAAAGTGATATTCAATGTAAATCGAAATGCATGCAACAAGAGAGAAACTCTCTTATGCAAGCAAAAAAGGCCAAGCCTTTACAATAGCTCTAGAAGCCAAATAAATTATTTGAAACACATAGATTAAGAAAGAATTTAAATTATGTTTGTGTGATCTAAGAGAGCCAAAGGAAAATGAACTCTCTGTGTAATTCATAAGATAAGATCATTGAGGCAAAATCGATTGGGTCCTTCAATCCTTGAGCTTGAGAGTGAGTTAGTCTATTAGAAAGTCTCCCACGCCCAAGTAAACCTTCAACAAACTTAAAATTTTCTACAAACTTGGAAATATATAATAGCATTCATAAATGAGCTAGATAATACAATAGGTAAGGAGGCTAGAGATTCCTCCTAAAATCATCTAGTGCTTATCACTCTAAGAGTATTTCTCTACTCAAAAATAAGCACAAGGTCACTGGCATATATTAATCCAAAATGAATGGCAAGATGATAGCTAACATAATCCAAATTGCATATAGAAAGTAAAACAAATAAATCAAAACAATATCACCTCAAAGAGAGAAGGAGAGCACCATCAATGTAATACTCTGAAGTCTTTTATTATATGAAAGTAAGTACACAATCCAAACAAGTCTCCTTAAGCTTGATAGCTCGTTTCAAAGATTACAATGTGAGAGCCCAATGCTCATATATATAAGAGTGTGGGAGCCAATCCCAAAGAAAAATGGTGAGAATCCCAAGGCAAATGGGTGACAATCCCAATGCCAAGCCATGTAATTTGAATTTCCCAAGTGGCAAGTCGAATTTTTCTAGAGAGGCCCACCCAATCCATGAGGAAGAGAACTCGTTGAGGTGGAAGGGACATGTGTATGTGAGAGTGGAGTGGTAGGAGACCACTCTCGACTCATATCTAGTGGAACTCAAAGTCAAGGCCTGCCAATTGGTGAGTCATCTCCTTAACTCGAATTATCCTCCTATAAAAAAGTGATTTGCCTTGTTGAACTTGTGGTCCCCTCCAAGAGTATTCGATTTCCTTTTTTGTCACATGTTTCCCCTTGATTGTTGGTCCATGGTGGAGTCCACATCACTTTCTAACTTGACTTTAACTCCTTGATGATTTTCCACCTCATTTCCACATCATTTAGCATGTGTGGATTTATTTTCTCCAATTTATTGCCACGTTTTCCACAAAACTTAGGAAAAGTCGGTTTTGGGGGTCTAAAAATTATTTTTTACCCCTCAAAGTGTGTTCTAGTAGAAAGTTGAGGGTGAGAGGTGGAATTTTGTGCACACATACCCCATACAACTTCTCGAGACATCACTTATTACATTTTACAATCAAAATTTATTAAAATTTCCGGCCTATGGGAAATTTTAAAAATTAAAAAACTGACCCTTAGACCTAATCAAATTCTATGAAATTTTATGAGTGATCTAGTATGGCAATATACAATGACTCTAGACACTAGGACTCACCCAAGGCCTTTCCATCAAGGTGCACTTTGACTTTGGGGTTATGCTTGGAGGAAAAAAATCAATTAATTATTAAGTGCTAGATAGTACCTAATAATTAACCAAGTAAAAAAAACTCTCAGAGTAAACTCACTTGATGATAATGTCCCAAGTGACCTAGGCCAGTTACTTGACTTAATTCATCACACTAGCATCACTTTACAAAATCCTCGTAGGGCTTGTAGAATCTGAGTACAATACAGAAGAAGATGAGCAAAACCAGATAGAGTTTAAAAACTTTGATGATATATGAACTCTGACGGGACATGAAGTCTCTGACATATCCTCGAGTATGGAGTCTTCAAGTGGTCTTCAATGGTCATCATTTGGCTCCACATGGGTATGCGTACTTGATAGGACATGAGAGCATGCAAGAACTTGGAATCTGTACCACCAAAAGCATATATCAGTAGTGTTTGCTCCAGAAATTATGATATCTAAAATCAAACATGAATCGAACATGCTGAAATAAAACTACTCTAATAACATGAAATAGAAACTAATCTAATAGCATAAAATGAAATCTAAAAAATGACAAGGAGTAGGGTATGAAGCTCATGCTGAGAACTTGCTTACTTTCAAGCAGATCCATGGGTTGCTTTTTTGATTTGCCCTGCCCAATTCTGAATATCTTAGAATTTTGATCCATCTCAACACTTTGTTGTATATGGCCATCAAATTTACCAAATCCTTTCCACTTTTTTCTTTTCTTCTTAATAGACTGTGATATTGATGTTGATGCGATCAAAGTAGACCTTTTTGCCCGATCTTGAAAATGCTCAGATGGAAAATTTGAAGTATCCACGACTTCTGTGACATGCCTTTCTCTATTCTGCATTTGCTCGGGCATGGGTGGTGGATCAATCTCATAAGTATTAACTTGATTCCCCTCAATTTCCTTTCTATCTAGGTCACCTTCAATTAGCCATTTTTCAATAGAATAAATGACCTCCTCATAATAAGATGAAGCTTGCTTTAGTGGATTGGGAGGCTTATGATCTGTTTCTTTGTTCTTTTCCCATTCATCATCTGGCCTTAGTTGGAATTTTTGTGCCTGTAATCTTTCCATTTCCTCCAACCTATTATGAAAAGTGGTCTGACCAGCCTTGATAACACTTATTTCCTTGTCATGATTTGTTTCCATGGCATTGATTAACTGTACTTGTTTTTCTTCCATGGCAAGCAATCTGTTTTGAAGAGTGCCCATTTGACTAGAATGATTAGTCTCCATGGTACTCATTTCCTTTGCATTATTTGCTATTAATGTTGTTTGATTGAATTCCATGTTTTTAATTACCTGAGTATGGTCTGCTTCGATTCTAATCAAGTGATTTTGAATAGCGGTCATATGATCAGAATGATTGACTTCTATGGCCTTAATGAGTTGGGCTTGGTTGAGTTACATATCCTTATTCATTTGAGTCAACTCCTTGACGAGATCCTTATCATTTTCATTTGCTTGAGCTTTCGCTTTGATCTTTCCTTTATCTCCATATTTTTCTTCAAAGGCATCAATGATTCATTCTAGAGAATTAAATCTATTAGCAGGTTAGCAGGTAAATCTGAGAACCAATCCAGAGCATCCTCATCTAAGGAGAAGATGAAAAGTTTCATTTTGACACCCTCATGGTTAATATCATGGTGCCATTTGCTCACACAAAGGTTGAAATTCCTAAGGCGAGTTTCGGTACTAATGGCATTGTTACCTAGAAAAATAGGTAACTCTTCTATAGTTTCATTCGGAATAAAATTTGGATAACCCAGAATGTTAGTAAAATCACAAGGGGTGAGAAAATCATTCATAATTTCATGCTCACTTGACCCTGAAAGAGAAAATGGATACCAGAGAGAGGCTCCTATCCAAGATTAGCAAGAAGTCTACGAGAAGAAAGATTCTAGCATAAATTCTTCTAGAAAATGAAACAAGTGGAGTTGTCGCTTACTGTCTCGCTTGCACACCTAGGTTAGTGTGGGGAAAATCCTCAACCCCGCAAGGCGTGATCTTGGTGGCAAATTATGAGAAGGGGATGTCACCTAATCCTTACTCTCTCTGTTAAAGCTTTCTCCTAGTTAATCTAAGGGGGGTGGTCCTTGTTACCCACCACTTGTGGGTAGTTGTATGGGAGAATTTTTTTTTCCTAGATGGTCCTCAGCCGACAACCAACAACCCCTTGTAGCCATCAAATAGCTTGACGTGCCATTTTCTCCGCCACTTGAGCCGGTTAAGTGGTTCCTCAACCACTTCGCATGAATGTATGTTTGAAGGTGGGCCTTCCGACCCCAAAGGTATGGATTTTCATTGGTATAGCTGAGTAATTTTCCTTACTTATCATGGGTGTTGAAGAAAGTGTAACTAGGTTTGGTCTTCATAATGAGATGATCTTTGTAAATGATGTAATAAAGAGAATACATTATTTTTGTCTATCTTGCTACGTGGGTTTCATGAGCAAGAAGTGTGATAGGTCAAAAGACTTCTTCGCGATGTCTTTAGGATTTTATTTATTTGTTAAAGAGTCATGTCATGTATTGAGAAGCTCTTTATGAGCCTATGTGTAATGTACTCTAGTCTACAAAATGTTTAGAAGCCCTCGAAAGACCAAGCATAATCCGTCCAAGAAGTTTGCAAGCGAAAATAAGAAGGAATTCCTTATGTCGGCACAAAATAGAATTAATTGGATAAATGGAAGTCATGTTAGCTCAAGGAAATAGAGCCTAGACATGTCAGTTCACAAATATAAGTCGGCTAAAAATAGGAGCACACACTACTATAAATTTTCGTCTAGGGTATCCGTAGAGTACAGGAACAAAACTCAATTCTCTTTGAAATTTCGCATATACAAGAAGGAGCAGGTCCACATTGCATTAGGGCATTTGTCTTGGGGCTTGACTGCACCTCGGTTGGGTATTAGGAGCAATCAAGCTAGTCTTCGGATGCATGCAGCAGAAAAGACTTCGTATTGGTATGAGTTTTGGGCCAGATACATTCTCGACATAAACATAATTCTTGTGAGGACAATCTCAGCATTCCTGTGAATGAAGCTGCCTCGACATATGTACATGCTATCTTAGATGTCTCAAACATACATGTATTCTCAACCTAGATGGAAAGTAGATCTCGGTGGATCTACGTCATAAGGTATAGATCCGGTTAAAAAAAAATTAAATAAACCGAAACCGAAATAAGCAGAGAGAAAATAACAGTAAACTGCAAATAAAGACTGTATACCTCCAGATCTTAAAAATGACGCAGATAGGGCTACCAGAAACCTT